>PVKP010017287.1:0-46449 GCA_004027715.1 Plecturocebus donacophilus
AGATGATAGGTGATGGATTAATAATAAATGATAGATAAATGATGGATGGATAAATGGAGATGATAGATATTGTTAGAGATAGATGATAGGTAGATAGTAGTCTGTATGATATGGTAGTCATGTATCTCTCTGCCTATCATGTCTATGTGATAGTCTGTGGATAGTCATATATAGATAGATAATAGTCTCTCCCTTAGGGAAGATAGAGACAGACGGATAGGCAGATGCTCATGACTATAAATACATGTCACCTATACAATCATTGTAGATAAAGCATAGGACCACATTGTGTGGCTGCATCAAAGTATTTATTCTTGTATTGTTAGCTGTTTAGGTTGCATCTAATTTTTCACTGTTACAAATAACACAGTGATAGGCATCTCTGTATACATGTTCAATTATATTCTTGGGGATATAGTCCTAGAAGTAGCATTGGTAGTTCAAAACATATGCATATTTTATAAATAGATTTACTTTTTATTATAAAAATAATGCAGGTGGCTTTTGGAGGGGATGAATATGTTTATCACCCTGCTTGTGGTAATGGCATCACGGATGTATGTATGTGTCCAAACTCATGAAATTGTATACCTTAAATGCTTGCAGTTTTTAAAATATAAAATTATACCTCAATAAAGCTAATTTTTAAAAATGCACATGGACTACAAAAAAAGGGAGAGCTGTGTGTGTGTGTGTGTGTCTTCTACAATCCCACCAGCCAGAGTTAACCACTACTGACCACAGTGGTGGACTGTTTTCTGGTCAGGTGCATTGTGATGGACATGAGAATGCGCCATGCAGACCTCCTACTACCAGGGGCATGACTGACTGAGGGCTCCAGCTTTTGTGCTTGAAATTCATCACTTCGTTTGCATTCCCAGGTAATGACTGAGTGGCATGGAATACTAAGGCAGGCATATTCCTGGCAGACACAGATTCCTTTGGTGGTGAACTTGGCTGAAGGAGGCCCCAGTGGCCCTTGTGAACTTGCCTTAGACTGCAGGATGATCTAGAACAACTCCACCCTCTCTCCTTCACAGGGCATCACACTTGAATCATAGTCTGACTATATTAGGGAACATTATGTCATTTATGTTAATAAACTCCCCACAGAATTACACACTATATTTCTATAAACATATAAATCTGTTAATATAGATTACAAGGCCTGGAAAGATACACATAAAACTGATAACAGAGAGGACTTCAGTTACTGGGGGAGATGGCCCCAAGGTAGAATCTTCATTTTGTCTGTAATGCTTGATTTGTTTTTTGTTTTTTTTTTACAATGATCAAGTATTCATGTATTATTTGTTCAGCTAAAAATACAGAGCTATTTTTAAAATGTAATATATTTCAACCCAAGTCTCTCTTATAACCTTTAGGGCTAGGTTTGAGTTGGCCACAAACCCAGAACCAGCTGTAGTGGATTGGGACAAAACACTGACATGTCTAGCATAATTATTGCCAGAAAGCTTTCAAGATGCAATGCCAATGTACACCCTAATCTAGACAACAGTGACAAAAATAACATTCATTGCTGGTTCTGGTTTTAATTTATGATTCTTTGATTGCTACTGAGGATGAGGATTTTTTCCCATGGCATTCTTGGCCATTTTCTGGAAGTGGTAGGGAGAGGATGCCATTTTCCCACTTGCTCCTAGGCTGGGAAATGCCCACCTCCCACAGCCTAGGGACCATTTAATTAACACCTGCCCCACCCTTCTAGAACCAGATAACAACCAGACATTCAGTGAGCTCCCCCTCCGCAGAAACCTATACTTTACCCCACACCCACTGGAGCCAACGCTGTTTGCTTTACAATAGAAAGAATCCACCATTCACACTGGCCTGTCAAAACCAAGCCTTCTGGAGTGCATTGGTCTGCACTAATGATGCGATACATCCACAGGGGTGAGTCCCCAGCTGTGATGTAAGCATGGATGCCAGGAAGAGATCAGGAGAAGCCCTGCAGAAGCCCTCAGAAACTCTGTATGCCCCACTCTCTTCCACGTAGGCCTTGGCAGCTTGATGTGAGCTGGCATCTCCTTGGCAAGCCTTGTGTGCTTCATCCACCACCAGTGTTATTAACTCATTACCTTTCATCCATGAGGGACAGCCCACTCCCAGCCCCAGCCATTGGCCTGTGCCCTTACCCTCCATGGGCTGTCTCATGGAGAGGAGTGTTACAAAAAACATTGCACTACAACCTGGTCCTGCTGGGAGAGTCCTTTCCTGCTCTGGGCTCACTTGAAGCTGACAGCCCTCAAGCTTCCTGGAAAATGTGCTGGACCAGCATGCCTAGGTGTAGAATTTGCTGCCTCCAGCACCCGAAGGGGCCTGCCAGTCGTCGTGTGTCTTTCTTTGCCCAAACCCTGTCTCTACAAAAAAAAAAAAAAAAAAAAAAAATTAGCTGAGCATGGTGGCATGGCTCTGTAGTCCCAGCTACTTGAAGACTGAGGTGGGAGGATAGCTGGAGCCCTGGACAAGAAGATGGAGGCTACAGTGAGTTGTGATGGTGCCACTGCACTTCAGCCTGGGTGACAAGTGAGATGTTTTTGTCTCAAAAAAAGGAAGAAAGGAAGGAGAAAGAAGGAAAGAAAGAAAAGAAAGAAGGAAAGAAAAGAAAGAAAGAAAGGAAAGAAAAGAAAAGAAAAGAAAGGAAGAAAAAATAATATGAAATGCCATTTTCAGTCTGTAAATAAAGTCTTACTGGAATACAGCTACATTTTCACTTTATCCCAGTAAGATCACAAGACATAATAATTTGTATTTTACTTTGGAGGGGTTGTACCAGGATTCTCCTGATTCTCGGACTCCTAAGAAAACGTTTTGGGGTTTTGTTGGTTTGTTTTTAGTTGAGACAGGATCTTACTCTGTCACCCAGGCTGGAGTGCAGTGGTGTGATCATAGCTCATTGCAACCTCAACCTCCTGGGCTCAAGCAGTCCTCCAACCTCAGTCTCCTGAGTAGCTGGGACTATAGGCATGCACCACCACATCCCTTTCTTTTGTTGTTTGTTTGTTTTGGTAGAGACAGGGTCTCCTGTGTTGCTGTTGCCCAGGCTGGTCTCGAGCTCTTGATCTCAAATGATCCTCCTGCCTTGGCCTCTCAAAACCCTGTATGCCAGGATTACAGGCATAAACCACCACTCCTAGCCCTTAAAAAAAAAAAATGTTTAGGAGTCCAGGATTTTTTTTTTTTTTTTTTGAGACAGAGTCTCGCCCTTTTGCCCAGGCTGGAGTGCAGTGGCGCAATCTCAGCTTGCTGCAACCTCTGCCTCCCGAGTTCTAGCTATTCTCCTGCCTCAGCCTCCAAAGTAGCTGGGATTACAGGTGACCACCACCACGCCTGGATAATTTTTGTATTTTTTTTTTTTAAGATGGGGTTTCAACATCTTGGCCAGGCAGGTCTCGAACTCCTGACCTCATGATCCACCCACCTCGGCCTCCCAAAGTGCTGGGATTACAGGCGTGAGCTACCGCACTCGGCCAATTTTTATATTTTTTTTTAGTAGAGACAAGGTTTCACCATGTTGGCCAGGCTGGTCTTGACTTCAAGTGATTGGCCCGCATCGGCCTTCCAAAGTGTTGGAATTACAGGCGTGAGCCACTGTGCATTGTCCAAGAATCTATTAAATGTATTACAGTAATAATAGAGTGGTAGGAGAAAAATGGTAGGCACCAGAATTTCTCTTGGGGACAGAACTGCCTTTACTTAGGAAAATGTCTTGATACCTCATTTGGTGTACGGGTAAGAGCCAGGGGAACGAAAGAGGTGGCCAAACTGCATATTCAAAATGAATTGGAATTTGGGAGAGAAGTGAATGGAGAAGCTAGCTCACAAGGATTTCTGTGACATGCATCTCAGTATCATTATCAGAAGGTTAAAAAATAACTGTCATACAAATACATGGTGAACATATATCAAAGGCTTATTGAATTCATTAATGAAGGAAACGGCAGGAGGGTAAACTGGTTCAGAGACAGGAAAACTAATGCACCCACCCCACCAAATTTACACACACATGCACATACATTTAGAGGGACCAAGAATGATGGGATAGATGTCTAAGCTAAATACAAAACTAGCTAGTCATCTACAGAACAATAAAACCTTCAGGCTAGAAATCAGCCAACTATGGTCCCTTGGTCAAATTTAATCCATCGTCTGTTTTTGTGTGGCCGATGAACTGAGAATTTTTTTCAACAGTTGACAAAAGAACAATGTTTTGCAGCACAGGGAAGTAATATGAGGCCGGGTGTGGTGGTTATACCTGTAATCCCAGCATTTTGGGAGGCCAAGGCGAGAGGATCACTTGAGCCCAGGAGTTCAAGACCAGCCTGGGTAACATAGCAAAAAACCTGTCTCTACAAAAAACAAAACAAAAATTAGCCAGCATGGTAGGGTAGCCCCATAGTTCCAGCTGCCCGGAGGCTGAGGTGGAAGGATAGGTTGAGCACTCAACAAGGAGGTAGAAGCTGTAGTGAGTTGTGATCGTGCCAGTGCACTCTAGCCTGGGTGACAAAGTGAGACTTTGTTATCTCAAAAAAGGAAAGAATATGAAATATCAGTTCCAATGTTCATAAATAGTCTTATTGGGATACATCTACACTCATTCATTTCTGTGTTTTCTGTGGCTCCTTTCACATTGTAATGGCAGAGTTAACAGCAACAGATCCTGTATGGCCCACAAAGCCTAAAATATATATCATCTGGCTCCTTACTGAAAAAATTTGCTGGTCTCTGTTCTGGGAAAATAACATGTCAATAATCTTTGAGGTTATCTTCTCTACTGGACAGAAATCAGTTGCACCCCTACAGGACAAAAATCATTTGCAACCTTAATTTTCTACAAGTTAACATCTAATGTTTTAGCATCCGGGCCCTAATCAATAATAAAGTTAACATTACATCTTCTAGAGAATCAGATAACCCTTAGGCAGACAGCTTTCTAATTTAATTTTGAGGTGACACAGTTATCTTTTTACTTTATTCTAAACTTTCAGATAATTGGTCTTCACACTTGAAACCAAAAGGTCATTTTAAGTAATATAGACTCAATGGTCTACAATTCGTGATCCAGAAGGTCACCTCCTCCACGCGAGGTCTCTGAATTGAAGATCTGAAAGCCCTTTTAGGAAATTCAGAATGTTGAGGCTTCTCATGGAGCAGAGGACAATCAGGTCTGTTGAAAACAGGAGGGACTGTGAAAAGAGGGTGGCTTGAAGGTTGAAATTTGTGAGCCTAGATGCATGGTGTCACCCTCACCAGGTGTCTAGAGCCAGTGGCTGACTGGTATGGAGGTGCAAGAGCTCTGTTCTGTTGCCTCAAAGCACAATAAACTCTGGGATGCAATTTAGACTCTAGATCTCACCATGGCATCAGGTTGAAGGGAGATTTCCCTTTCTTACTTAATTTATTCCTAGGCTTTCTTGCTTCTTTTCTTCCCATACAAATTTCTCCGGTGAGCACTCCCTCAATAAGTCACATAAATCTTTGTCTTAGACTCTGCCTTAGGAAATGTGAACTCAGAGAGCAGGAATTCCTAAATATCTGGAAATTGTACCTGCTAAGTGCTGGTCTGGGGGTTTTGAGTAGATGATAATGACTCTCCAACCCTCTATGAACACGTGTTTATGTTTCCCAAATGTCAAATCCTAACATGTCTACTTCATAGATTCCAAATATCCCCATGCCCCTTAGACATTTCTGCATTGATAAGGTATAGGAAAGAAGGGAAGCAAAGGTGGGTAAGTTATGGCATCATATCACCCTCATGCCCCCATCTCAGAAATACATGGCTAAGAGCATGAATCTAGGGCCAGAGGTGGGAGGCAGGGGCTAGAAACAAGAGAAATATGAACTGCCATAAATATTCCAATGGGATGGCGTTCCAATATTAGCACTTGGACTTTGGGTCCAGCCTGCTGGGAGCAAACTGTAAAACTTCCTGGGTGGGCAATGACTCTGTGATGTATTAATAAACCTAAGTCCTGAGTAACTCACAGTTAAATGTAAAAACTCACCTAGCCTAGGGCTGGTGAGATAGGCTTTGGAGGAGATGGCGAAGAAGTACAGGGCTGTCTATATGGGAGCATCTCCACAAGCTGCTTGGACTTCCTCACAACATGGTGGCTAGATTCCAAGATATAGGAAATAAATGCTAGGCTTGCTTGCTTGCTTGCTTGCTTTTTCTTTCTTTCTCTTTCTTTCTTTCTTCTTTCTTTCTTTCTTTTCTTTCTTCTTTCTCTTTCTTCTTTTTCTCTTTCTTTCTTCTTTCTTTTCTTCTTTCTTTCTCTCCTTTCCTTCCTTTTCTTTCTCTCTCTCTCTCTTTCTTTCTTTCTTCCTCTCTTTCTCTCTCTCTTTCTCTCTTTCTTTCTTTTGTACAGGGTCTCACTATGTTGCCCAGGCAGGTCTTGAACTCCTGGGCTCAAGCAGTCCTCCTACCTCTGCTTCTGTAAGTGTTGAGACTACAAGCATGAGCTGCTGCACCCCACAGCTGTGAGTTTCCTGACGTCTGGAGCTGAGAAGTGGCATGGAGTCACTTCTGCCATATTCTTCTAGTAAGGTAGTCATAGAACCCAGATTCCAAAGAAGGGAACATAGACCCCTATTGCTCTCAATGAGAGGTGTGCCAAACAATTTGGAAGCCATGTTTGAAAGCAGTCACATGGGAAAACATGAACAAGGAGAAATGAGAGGCTTCTAACAGAGGTCCTGGCTGGGTGCAGTGGCTCATGCCTGTAATCCCAGCACTTTGGGAGGTCGAGGTGGGCGGATCACTTGTGTCTAGGAGTTTGAGACCAGCTTTGGCAACACAGCAAGACTCCACCTTTACAAAGAAATGAAAATAAAAAATCATCCAGGCATGGTAGCATGCATCTGTAGGCCTAGCCACTCAGGAGGCCAAGACAGAAGGATCACTTGAGCCCAGGAATTTGAGGCTGCACTGAGCTATGATTGCACCACTGCACTCCACCTTGGGTGACAGAGTGAGTGCCCCATCTCTAAATAAATAAATAAAGCAAGGTCCTGATTCAGTTTATCAATCCCACTTAAACTAGAGAGAAAACAGCAGAAAATGTAGGGGTGAGACCTTTAGTGATGGTTAATTTTGTGTCAACTTGGCTAGGCCATGATATTTGGTTATTTGATCAAACATATCTGGATGTTGCTGTATATTTTTTACATGAGATTAACCTTTAAATCAGTAGACTTTGAGTAATGCAATTACCTTCCTGTGATGGTTAATTTTATGTGTCAACTTGACTGGGCCATAGGGTACATGGATATTTGGCCAAATATCATTCAGGGTGTATGTCTCTGAGATGAAATTCACATTTGAATTGGTGGACTGAGTAAAGTAGATTACCCTTTCTAATGTGGGTGGCCTCATCCAGTCAGTTGAATGCCTAATCAGAACAAACAGATTGACCATCCCCTGAGTAAGAGAGAATTCTTGATTGGCAGTCTTTGAACTGGAACATTAGCTTTTTTCCTGCCTTCAGACTCAAACTGAAACATCAGTTCTTTCTGGGACTCAAGCCTGCCAGCCTTCAGACTGGACCTATACCAGCAGCTCTCCTGGATCTCAGGGCTTCATATTCAGGCTGGAAATATACCATCAGCTCTCCTGGGTTTCCAGCTTGCCAACCCACCCTACAGATCTTAGGACTTGCCAACCTCCATAATCATGTAAGCCAATTCCTTATAGTAAGTGTATCTCTTATCTCTCTCTCTCTCTGTGTCATGTGTGTGTGTGTGTGTGGTGTGTGTGTGTGTGTGTGTGTGTATCTCACATCGCATTGGTTTTGCTTCTATGAAGAACCCTAATACACCTCCATAATGTGGGTGGGCCTCATCCAATCCACTGAAAACCTTAGGAAAGAGACTGATCTCCCCCAAGCAAAAGGGAATTCCACCAAGAGACTTTGACCTGCAACATCAGTTCTTCCCTGGGTCTCCTGTCTGCTTCCCCTGTAGATTTTGGACTTGCCAGCCTCCATACTTGTGTGTGTGCCAATTCCTTAAAATGAAAATGATTAAATATTTATTTTTTCATTTATTTAATGCACATCCTGTTGGTTCTGTTGCACTGGAGGACCCTGACTAACATGCTTTTCAATGAGCAGTGACTCTGCCCATTAGTCATCATGGCCTAATCAGTGACTTGTTATCTGGCCACTCAAGGTAGCAGCTCATCTGTGAGAAGGAGAAATAGAAAGGGGTGAGCAAAGAGTCAGGCAGAGTGCCAACCCCCCTTAAAGGAGAGGGCTTTAGAGGGTCCAACACGGTGGTAAGACCCTTCGGACTGCCTTTCAGATTCTTCCACCCACCTAGCAAGGGCATCATGGACCCAGGGGTCTTTCTCAATGTTGTCCTCCCAATATGACTGCCTGTATGGCCACTGCAAAATAGGACACAGAATTGCAGGAGGAAGTGGATGTGCTGGGATTCCTTAGCCTTATCTTTGGGGCTGTTGACTGATCAAGGAAAGAAAGAGCCTCAGAGCATAGCAAAAGGAAAGCAGGGCTAGGAATCAGAAAGCCCTGGTTCTTGCAGGAGTTCCAACACCTACCATTTCTGTATGTTGAGACCATTACTCAAGCCTCTGTCTATTCTCCAATAAAATGGGTATAACAGCACATCCTCTGCCTCTACCTGGACCAGAGTGTACACATTAATTGAGCTAACAGGTCTGAGAATCTGCATATCAGTCAGGGCTGCATTTCAGTCAAGAGAAGCAACACCACCAGGAGATAAACGTCCTAAGGGATTTACATAGTGATTTGACCCTGCACAGTGGTGGGAGCTGAGGGCACAGTCTACATGAGGCCGCTGTTTCTGTGTCTTGTTCTAGAACCTGGCATCTATGGGACAGACAGGCAGGAAGGGATGATGGACATGAAGTGGAGGATCACAAGGACTGAGGGGAACCTGAGAGACTGAGCTGGAACCATGAAAACAGGCCAGAACTCACGTAGGTCTCTCACTGCCTCTATGTCTCCAGCATCGATGATGGGAGAATCCTGGAGGAGTAGTTGATGCTCTTCATTGTGCAGTTTAACATGCATCTGAGCTAGGAGTGGAGAGAATGGAAAGCGGATCCAGGAACTGTGGGCCTGGCGGCATCCCCAACCAACCAGGTGAACCAGCAGATAAGGGACAGTGTGCATGAGCTGCACCGCCCCCTGCAGGCTCCAGCATCCCCAGCACAGAAAGCAAGATGGCTGATGCCCCATGTCCACCTTCCGAATTTTATGCAAAATGTCCCTGTGGCTCATGTCAACCTGGAACTCTGCAAGGAACTGAGTTCTGAGAAATGCAGTTCAATTTTCGCTAAGTTGGCACAACACAAATCCATCATGATTTGTCACATCAAATTACCAGCACAGTAAAAAGGGGAGAAAAAAATCCAAAAAGCTTATTTCCCGCAGAATTCATTTAATCAGAAGCATACTGGGGCCATGAAATAACTTGGTGTCAAGCTGGACTCCTAGTGACTCCAAGAGATTTGGCACCATGTCCACCAGGCCAAGGGAGATACCCAGAGCCAGTGAATAAGACACAGGGTTCATTGAGGACTCACATACCGAGCAGTCCAGCAGTGGCAGGCTGGGCCAGAAGACCACCACCAGGTTGACCATCCTGTAATCCACATTGTAAACAGTCTCCAAGAGAAGGAGTAATATGTAACAACACCTAGAAAGAGACCCGGGTGGGCAGGGCATGTGGGAAGTGGGAAAGATGACCAGAGGAGAGTGCATAACCCATGAAATGTAAATCTCAGCACAATGAGGAGGTCAACAATAAAAACCATGATGTATGGAAAATGCAAAACAGGAGAGTCCAGATAAAGACTTAAACCTACCCTAATAAACTAGAAGTGTGGAATGATGATGGTAATGGATTTACAAAATCCAGATCCATGTGTAAGTCCATTCCCACCATCATTTCATACTCTTCTCTTAGTTCATTAAGCTGAATGGATCAAGATTTGGAGGAGGGCTGTTGCTACAGTACAATGAAGCAACCGATGCTAATAAACATCTATAGTGTTCCAGAAGGAAAAGAAAAAAGCATGCAGTTTATATAGCATTTTTCACTTAGCAACCTCCACCTAGCAATCTCCATTTAACCCAAAACAAAGGGCCTCCATCCCCCAGACAGCTGGCATTTCAAGGGATAAGCCAGGAGTTCATACGCCCTTCAAGGATGAGAAATGAATCTCCAAACTGGCCACTCCAGGATTCCTTAGCTCAGAACTCTAAACACACATTCTTCTTGAACCATAGGATCACTCTCAGTGTATGCTTGAGTTTTTGCTGTCAGATGTGTCTGCCATTGACTTGGTTAGGGACAGCTCTCTGTAGCATAAAGGTAATAATATTACCACCATGAAATTACACACAAGTGGCTTCTGGTTTTCCCCCATGCAGTTGTTGAAGCACTTTGGAAAACCCAGGGCCTACACTTTCGTCACTTCTTCTATTAAAAATAATTGCGAGGCCAGGCCTGGTGGATTACTTGAAGTCAGGAGTTTGAGACCAGCCTAGCCAATATGGCAAAACCCTGTTTGGAACGAGAACGCCTCACTGCATAGCAGAAGAAGGGCAGGGCTAGGAATCAGAAAGCCTTCATTCTTGCAGGAATTCCAACACTTACCATTTGTGTAAGTTGAGCTCATTACTCAAACCTCTGTCTATTCTTCAATTAAATGGGGATAACAGCATCTCCTCTGCCTATATCTGGACAAGAGTGTACACATTAATTGAGCTAACATGTCTGAGAATCTGCATATCACTCAGGGCTGGAAAAATACAAGAATTAGCCAGACATGTTGGTGCTCACCTATAATCCCAGCTTCTCAGGAGGCTGAGACAGGAGAATCACTTGAATCCCAGTGACAGAGGTTGCAGTAAGCTGAGATTGCATCACTGCACTCCAGCCTGGACAACAGAGTCAGACCCTGTCTCAAAATAATAATAATTATTAATAATAATAGGGAACATTATTCAGCCATAAAAGGGAATGGAGTTCCGATGCATGCTACAACACAGATGAAACTTGAAAACATGCTAAGTGAAATAAGCCAAACACAAAAGAACAAATATAGCACGATTCTACTGAGAAGAGGTACCCACAATAGGCAAATTTGTGGAGACCAAAAGCAGACTGGAAGGGCTAGGGGTAGGCGGGAATGGGAAACTATTGTTTAATCAGTGAAGAGTTTCTGTTAGGATGGATGAAAGAGTTCTGGAAATAGTCTAGGAATGGTGGTACACACCTGTAATCCCAGCACTTTGGGAGGCCGAGGTGGGAGGATCATCTAAGGTCAGGGGCTCAAGACCAACCTGGCCAACATGGCAAAACCCTGTTTCTACTAAAAATACAGGATTTAGCCAGGCATATGCCTGTGATCCCAGCTACTTGGGAGGCAGAGGCAGGAGAATTGCTTGAACTGGGAGGTGGAGGTTGCAGTGAGCTGAGCTTGAGCCATTGCACCCCAACCTGGGTGACAAAGTGAGACTCTGTATCAAAAGCAAACAACAACAACAAAAAAGAAACATTTCTAGAAATGGATAGTGGTGATGGTTGTACAACATTATGAATGTGCTTCATGCCCTGAATTGTACACTTAAAAAATGGCTAAGGTGCTCACTTCGGCAGCACATATACTAAAATTGGAATGCTAATAGAGAAGACTAGCCTGGCCTCTTAAAAATGTAATAATAATAAGGAAAAAATGATTAAGCTTGGGGGAAGGCAGAGAAGATTGTCAAAGGGTACAAAATCTCAGGCAGGAGGAGTAAATGTTTTCTTTTTTTGAGTTCTATTCACAGCGAGGTGAATATAATTAATTATAGAGTATTGTACATTTCAAAATTGATGAGAGTAAATTTCAAATGCTTTTACCACAAAAAAAGTTAAGTATTTGAAGTGATGGATATGTTAACTAGCTTTATTTAATTATTGCACATTGTATCCATAAATCATAGCATCACTTTGCACTCCATATATTTATGCAATTATAAATTATCAATTTATAATAAACAACTTTTAGTTACTTAAAGTTGTTTATTAAAGTTAATAGTAAACTTAAAGTTAATGGTAAAGCTAAAATGGTAAATTTTGTTGTGCATATGTGATCACAATTTAAAAAATAAGTAAATGAGTGGGTATAATATGTGCCTGGGAAAGCACCATTCTCTCCTGTGGTGTCTAATTTAAAAGAACTTTCAAGGCCCAAATCCAGAGGAGTTGCATAGAGGAGCCTCTGCTATATTTCCCAACTCCGCCTCTTCCATGCAGGTGCCAGTAACCCAACTGGACAGATGGAGGGCCATTTTTACCCTGGTCCCAACAGAACATTCTCACCAAATAAAAATAGCCTTGCCAGAGGGTTTCCTCTCAACCAGGCAGGTTTCTTCCCATCCAAATAGGGAGGGATGCCCACTGATTGTGATACTTACCATGAATTCCAGGAAGCCAGAAATAGGAATGAGCCTCTGAGCCTCCACGCTTTGCTTGCAGCACTTCTGACTTCTAGAAAGGGCCTATACAGTCCCATCCACCCACCTACATCTTACCTGTCTTCAAATGATAGCCCAAGTTTTGCCTTCTCCAGGAAGTCTCTCTCACTGCACACGCCTGGAATCTGCAAAGGTCTGGAGGAAATTTCCCCCATTTCCTGCGATCAAAATATGCTTCCTATTTGGCCATATTGTTTCCTTGATTTCCCTATTAGATTTAGACAGAAAATTCTAATTCTAATGGTGCCATTGCCATTCATGAAACTCTTACAGTCTACCAGGCAAGATGCCACCCAGTTTACATGAACCCTCGCATTTACTCCTCACAACAATACTATACTTATGTCCATTGACAAATGAGGAAACTGAGGTTCAGAGAGGTTAAGTAATTTGTCCAAGGGCACAGAGTCAATAAATAGAAGCGCTGGAATTTGGATCCAACTCTGACTCCAGAAACTATGCACAGAACCACTAAGCCTTGGCTTCCACACTTTTTAGACAGTGACCCTCAGGGAGATATACATTTTACTTGGTGACCCAGTACACACCCACATGTGCACAAATGCACACACACAACAAAAACAAAATTTCACGAAACAACATTTACCATATCTCTTCTAATTATTATTTTTTGAATAACACATTTTTATGTGTTATTGGTAAAATGCATATAACAAAGTTTATCATCTTAACCATTTTTAAATTATACTTTAAGTTCTGGGATGTGTAGAATTTGTAGATTTGTTACACAGGTATACATATGCCATGTGGTTTACTGTACCAACCATTGTCTTTTTGCAACTGGCTTGTTTACAGCCACTTCTTACTGTTTGCATCAAATAGCTTTTTCATCCTCTGACTTTCAACCTATTTGTGTTCGTTGATCTAAAGTATCTTGTAGACAGCATATAGTTGGATGGTGTTTTTTTAATCAATTCATTCTGCCAATCTCTGTGTTTAGATCAGAGAATTTAATCCATTTAAATTTAAAGTAATTGCTGAGGGACTTGGTTTTTGTCATTTTGCTGTTTGCTTTCTATATACCTTAAGCTTTTTTGTCCCTCATTTCCTGTGCTCTCTGTCTTCTTTTGTGTTTAGTTGATTTTTTTGCAGTGACATGTTTTAATTCCTTTCTCATTTCCTTTTGTGTATAAATGTATATTCCATGGCTATTTTCCTTGTGGTTACCATGGGGATTACATTTAACATTCTAATGTTATAACACTCCGATCTGAATTTAAACCAGCATGACTTCAATAACATACAAAAACTCTGCTTCTATCAGCTCTGTCCCCACCCCTGTTTATTGATGTTGCAAGGTTGTATCTTTATACATTATGTGTCCAAAACCAAAAACTAGTAATTTCTTATGCATTAATGTTTTACATAGTGTAGAAAACAAAATGTGGAGTTGCACTAATACAAACCAAATTTATGATAATACAAGCTTTTATAATTACTCATGTATGTATTTTATTAAGATCTTTATTTCTGCATACTGCTTTGAATTACTGTCTAGTCTTCTTCCATATCAACCTGCAGGACTCCTTTTAACATTTCTTGCAGGACAGATCTAGTAGTAATGAACTTCCTCAGTCCATTTTTGTTTATTTGGGTATGTCTCTTTTAATTTGGGAGGACACTTTTGCCAGTTACAGAATTCATGGTTCACAGGTTATTTTTTTCCAGTACATTGACTATATCAGTCCACTGCCTTCTTGCCCTCAAAGTTTCTAATGAGAAATTTGCTGATAATCTTATTAAGGATACTTTACATCTGACAAGTTGCTTCTCTTTTGATATTTTCAAGATTTTTTTCTTTGTCTTTGTTTTTCAACAGTTTTATTATAATGTGTTTTAATATGAGTCTCTTTGAGTTCATCCTGTTGAAGTTTATTGAACTTCTTGGATGTTTATATCTTTCATCATTTGAGGATATTTTCAGCCATCATTTCTTTAAAAAAAAAAAAAAGCCTTCCTGCCCCTTTCTCCCTCTTTTCTCATGGGACCCCCAGGTTGAGGAGAGCAAAAGAAAAGGGCCATTTAAATACCCTGGAAGTTGCTTTAGCCAGAGGGGGAGGAGCTTGCAGTAGTGTAGGGAGGTGGGCAAAAATGGCTGCCCACTGTGTGTCTGTGTCTTCATAATCAGGAGCAGCAATCACAATCAGTACCCAGATTCCCAATTTTTTTAAGACAAAGTTCTTTTTGTTCACCCTGGCTCGTTTGCACCCTGTAAGCTGCTATAGGAACATGTGCACAGTCCCCTATGCTGGGGATAGGTAACTGCTATCTTGCTATCAGCTGAAATTGACTGAAATTAACCACAATTTACCATCCGAGCCTTCTCTTGGAAGTTGAAATCCTTCAGATAGATGCCAGTGTTATAAAATAGTTACATCAAATATATATATGTGTATATATATATATATAGAGAGAGAGAGAGAGAGAGATCAAATACATATGTGTGTGTGTGTGTGTGTGTGTGTGTGTGTGTATTGAAACAGCATCCTCATTCCCACTGACCAGGCTGGAGTGCAGTGGTGCGATCTTGGCTCACTGCAACCTCCACCTCCTGGGCTCAAGTGATTCTCCTGCCTTAGTCTCCTGAGTACTAAGGTTACAGGCACACCACCACACCCAGCTAATTTTTGTATTTTTCGTAGAGACAAGGTTTCACCATGTTACCCTGGTTGGTCTCAAATTACTGAGCTCAAGTGATCCACCTATCTCAGCCTGCAAAAGTACTGGCATTGCAGGGGTGAGCCATTGCACCCTCGCAAAACTAGTTACATCAAATAGATTCTGCCAGTGCAGTTGTTATTTAGGTTGAAAGACAGATTCCTGGTGCTTCCTGCTCTGCCATCTTCCCAGAATCCTCCCCTAATTGTTTTAAAATCCACTAAATTTGTTTCTGAACCCACTAATAGTTTGCAACCTATAGCCTGAAAAATTACTGCACTAAGCGATGCCAAGCTGTGAGAAATTAAAAATTTTCTGAGCACCTACTATGACCCAGGTGCAAAATCTGACTGATGGTCTCAAGAGAAATGAGACAGGTCCCCTGGCTTCAGAGATTTTGTATTCTAGGACAGAAGTGTGGAAGGGACAGAGAAAGGAATGACTCATCATTTGAGCATCTATGATTTACTGAACTCTTGGCCAGGCACTTACACATCTGATGTCATTGATTTTCAGAACAATTCTGTGAATTAGGCCAGTGTTCCTCAAACTCTTATGTGCATATGAGCCACCTGGGGATCTTGTGAAAATGCAGATTCTTGTTCAGCAGGTCTGGAACAGGGCCTGAGATCATGCATTTCTAAGAGGTTCCCAGGTGATGCTTATGCTGCTGGTCTAGGGTCCACATTTTGAGTGACTAGGAGTCATGTGTTTTAAGACTTGTTTTTGTAAACCAAGTGGAGTGACATTCACCTGCAGTCTCAGCTAGTCAGGGGGCTGAAGGAGGAGGATCACTTGAGCCCAGGAGTTTGAGTCAAGCCTAGGCAACATTTTTAAGAGAGCTCATCTCTTAAAAAAATGTTTTTAATAAGAAAATAAAAATACAACTATTTATTGACTCATTCCTATATACCAGGCACCGTGCTCAGCACTCAGAATGTAATAACGAAGCCAAGACTCGAATGCAGAGGTCTCTGATTTTGAAGTTCATGCTCATACCCAAAGAGGTAGGAACAATTGTTCTCAATACACAGGAACAGAAATGATAGTAGATGGCGCTGGGAGGGAGGGTAGAGGCCAGGTCAGGACCAGTCTCCAGGGCCAGACTGGGGGAATGGTGGGCACTTTAGCTGTCATGGAGGGCATGATTTGATACAGCCTGACTGGTGGTCAGGGTAAGCTGATGCTGCCCCTCTGAGTTCCTTCCAGCCAGATAGCCTATGAGTCACACAGCAAGTCACTTCCAAGACACGCCCCGTGAGGCAGCACTTTCCACAGTAGCCTTGAACTATTCGCTCTGTAGCTTCCAAATGAGTCTTTGGGGGCAGGTTTGCCAAATAGCATAGTGGGCCCAACCCACCAAAGGCCTCCATAGCCTGTGATCTGTCAGTCCCAGATTGTTGCCCCTCAGCAAGACACTCGGCTTAACCATCAAAGCCACCGTGGCCCTGAAATGCTCAAATATTTATTCCACTCACTGTTTGCAATTTGTTTTATGTGATTTCTAAAGCTGGAGTGCTTCCAACCACAGGGAACAGCTTGGCATGACCACTGCCGACTGCAAAGAGACTCAGTGCCCTTCAACAGATAGAAATGAGCACCAACCTTGTTCCATTTCCTGAAATAGGCATTAGGAGCATGGGGAGATTTGAAAATGTGAAACAGGGGCCCCAATATTGTTAAATGGACTGTGTGTCCTTCTCTGCTCAGAACTGGCTCAGAGAAAATTCAAATGGCCAGTAACCATGGCCAGCTCCATAATAAGATACAGGGAATCAAAACATCAGCAGACTTCCATGATTCTTCCTTCAGAAACGTAAAAGATAGCCTGATAGTTCTTTGGGCTCTGATTATTCTTTTGGGTTTCCTATGGGCTGGGAATGTTGTCGGGATTTAGTAAATAAGGCAATGACTCATTTTCACAATAGCAAAACTCTTTCAAATATAGAAAGACAGAATATGCCCTTCTGCCATTTTCTACCGATGTGATCTTGGATAAGTTGTGTTGTCGGGGCCGCAGCTTTGTCATCTGCAAAATGGTAATAAAAACAGTGCCTACCATATAATGGTGCTGTAAAGATGGAATGGGGCCCAGTGTGGTGGTTCACACCTGTAATCCCAGTGTTTTGGTGGGCCAAGGTGGGAGGATCCCTTGAGGGCAAGAGTTTGAGGCCAGCCTGGGCAACAAAACAAGACCCTGTCTCTATAAAAAATAAAAATAAAACAATTGGCTGGGTGTGGTGGCTCACGCCTGTAATCCCAGCACTTTGGGAGGTCAAGGCGGGTGGATCACCTGAGGTTGGGGGTTCGAGACCAGCTTGACTAACATGGAGAAATCCCATCTCTACTAAAAGTGCAAAATTAGCCAGGGATGGTGGTACATGCCTGTAATCCCAGCTACTCGGGAGGCTGAGGCAGGAGAATTGCTTGAATATGGGAGGCGGAGGTTGTGGTGAGCCGAGATCACACCGCTGAACTTCAGCCTGGGCAACAAGAGCGAAACTCGGTCTCAAAAAAAAAAAATTAATTGGATGTTGTGCCATGAGCCTGTAATCTCAGCTACTCAGGTTGCTGAGGTAGGAGGATCACTCAAGCCCAAGAGTTCAAGGCTTCAGTGAGCCATGATCACACCCCGGCACTCTAGCCTGGACAACAGAGCTAGACCCTGTCTCAAAAAAACAAAGAAAAGATTGAACAAAATGCATGTAATGTTCTTGTCATACAGATAGCACTTGATTAATGTTTGCTATTATTACTCTTAATGACAAATGTCTGAATTCCAGGATTCTAGAAATTAGGATGCAGATAGCATCATTGGGAAAAAAATGTGCAGCTACCCACAGTAGCTACTATGAGAACATTACACCGCTGACTGTGGAAGGAGTGACTGTGAAGAAGGCAGCCACTGTCATCAGCTGGGGCTGATGTGATGGGCTCTTGGCCAGTGGGACAGGACTACCACTCTTTTCTGATGTAACGTTGGTAGCCCTGATTAGAGGAGCTTCCTGGGCTGGGTAAATCACTTTTGCTTAAACTAGCTAGGAAGAACCCCAAAATGCATGTTCCTTTTGCCCTAGACTAAGTTGAGAAAGAGTACAGGTAGCAGAAAGGAAGATAAGATTTGGAGTACAGAGAAAAAAACATGTACTCTATATTAGTGTATAAGCTAAGCTGCTATAACAAAGAGATCTCAAAATAGAGTGGCTGTGGGGTTTTTAAAGCTTAATTCTTGCTTTTATTTTTGTCTTTTTTTGGTGTTGTTGTTTTTGTTTGTTACTTTCATGGACCATGTTGAAGTTGTTCCATGAAATTGTCTTTTTTTTTTTTATAAAGAGGCAGAGACTCGCTCTGTCACCTAGGCTGGAGTGCAATGGTACAATCATGACTGACTGCAGCCTCGAACTCCTGGGCTCAAGCAATCCCTCCCCCTCAGCCTCCCAAGTAGCTCGGACTAGAGGCACACACCACCACACCCAGCTAATTTTATGTATTTATGTATTATTTATTTATTTATTTATTTATTTGGGATGGGGGTCTTTCTATGTTGCCCAGGCTGGTCTTGAACCCCTGGCCTCAAGTGATACTCCTACCTAGGCTATTTCTTGTTTTTGTAAGAGCCCAGAAGTGAGTGGTCCAGGCCACTGAAGCAACTCAGCCACAAAGTCATTCAGGGGTGAAATGTCCTTCCATTTTGTTTCATGTAATAGATGTGACCCCAGCCTATCTATCACTCACCTATGAGAAAGAGAAAGAAAAGTAGCAAGGCAAGAAAGTTCCTTGTAAGCAAGTGATGCAGATGCTTGCTGACATCATTTCTGCTCATATACCATCAGTGAGAACTTATTTCCATGGCCACACCTCACTGCAGGAGAGACTGGGAAATATAGCCTCAAGCTGACAAATCTGTGCCCAGTGAGACTCCATTATTATAGAGACAGTGGAGAACAGGTATCGGGGGACAATAAATGGCTTTGTATTGTTAGAAATCATTCCATATTACGTCTCTATGTTACAGATGAGAAAACTGAAGTCCAGAGAGGTAAAGGCACTTGTTCAAGAGTACACAGCTTCATAGAGGAAGAGGTGGATTAGAACTGGGTTTCCTGACTCCCTATCCCTTGCAGCCCACAACTTTGGAAAGCATGGTAAGACCATACCAGACCAATCTGGTTCAACTTTTATGTAACAAAGTCATGAGTTGTTTTTCAGTTGCTATCAACACCCGAGTTAAAGGTCACATAAACTGAGCATGCCCAGATGAACCAAGTGTACAACCACAGATGGAACTTAAGTTCTCAGACCAAGGAATGGGGACTGAATTAAGAAATGAACACCACACCACAGGGCAGGATCTAGGATCCAATCAAATTGAGCCCTGGTGTCACCCCATGGCAGGATCCAATCAGATCATGCCTCCAAGCATCACCTCATTACAAGAGCCAATCAGATTGTACCTCATTACCCTATGCGTATAAAACCCTACCCAGTGCCCAGCTCAGGAAGACAGATTTGACGATTTCCTCCTCTCTCCTTGCCAGTCAACTTACAAGAAAGCCTTTCTTTCTTTCTTCCTTTCTTTCTTTTTCTCTTTCTTCTTTCTTTTTCATTTCTTTCTTTCCTTCCTTCTTTCTCTCTCTTTCTTCTTTCTTTCTTTTTCTCTCTTTCTTTCCCTTCCTTCCTTTCTTCCTTTTCTTTCTCTTATTTTTTCTTTCCTCTTTCTTTCATTCTTTCTTTATTTTTAACTTTTATCTTGAGTTCATGGGTACATGTGCAGGTTTGTTACATAGGTAAACTTGTGTCATTAGGGTTTGTTATACAGATTATTCCATCACCCAGGCATTAAGCCTAGTACCTATCAGTTATTTTTACTAATCCTCTCCCTCCTCCCACTCTCTACCCTCCAAAAGGCCCCAATGTATGTTGTTCCACTCTGTGTCCATGAGTTCTCATCATTTAGCTCCCACTTATAAGAGAACATGTAATATTTGGTTTTCTGTTCCTGTATTAGATTTGCTAGGGATAATGACCTCCAGCTTCATCCACGTCCCTGTAAAGGATATGATCTTATTCTTTTTTATGGCTGCATGATATTCCATGTATTATATGTATCACATTTTCTTTATCCAGTCTATCATTGGTGGGCATTTAGGTTGATTCCATGTTTTTGCTATTGTAAATCCCCAAAGAAAGCTTTTCTTTTCTCAAAAGCCATTGCCATGGTATTGGCTTCTATGAGCATCAGGCAGTGAGTGCATTAAGTGTTCAGTAATACTTCTAAAGTGGTGTTCCTAATGACCACCCTGCTCTGTATATGAGGAGGAAAGAAATAAAAACATACCAACCTGTATCTAGCAGGGATGGCTAACTGTCCCCTAATCTCTACTCTCCGTTTCTTAAATTGTAGTGGCTCTCTGAGACAATTTTGTCTCCAAAGGGACATTTGGCAAAGTGGTTGTCACAACTTGATGGAGGGATGCTAATGGCATCTTGTAGATAAAGGCCAGAAATACTGCTAAACATACTACAATGAACTGGGCAGCCCCCTACAACAAAGAATTATCTGGCCCAAAATACCAATGGTACTGAGGTTGAGAACCCCTCTTCCACAGGAGCCAGGGCCTCGACTTTCAGCTGGGGATAAGGCTGCCTTGAATAAAGTCCATATACGAGTTTGTGTGGCCAGGTGACTAAGTTTTGGCCAATGAGATGTGAGCAACTTGTGTACTGTGCCCTAAAAAAGGTATATTCGGCTGACTGCAGTGGCTCATGCCTGTAATACCAGTACTTTGGGAGGCCAAGGTGGGTGGATTATGAGGTCAGGAGTTCAAGATCAGCCTGGCCAACATGGTGAAACCCCATCTCTCCCAAAAATACAAAAAATTAGCTGGGCGTGGTGGCGGGCACCTGTAGTCCCAGCTACTCGGGAGGCTGAGGCAGGAGAATTGCTTGAACCCAGGAGGTGGAGGTTGCAGTGAGCGGAGATCGTGCCATTGCACTCTGGCCTGGGTGACAGAGCAAAACTCAGTCTCAAAAAAAAAAAAAAAGAGGTATATTCTTCCCAATTTCTGATGTCTAGAATGTGGACGCCGTGGGGTGCCATCATGGTGCTTGCAGATGGGGGCAGCATCTTGAGGTGGCAGAGCACCAAGGTGGGAGAAGCCTGCACCCCAATGACTTCAGAACGAGTTGCCACACTAGCTGGAAAACTCATGTGAGAGTGAAACAAACTCTTGTCTTGCTAAATCCATTGTTATTATGAGTCTTGTTTTCAGTAGTCAGACCCTGTGCCAAGACCATGTGATAATGTCTTCCTCTTTCACCTGCATTCAGAGAACTTGGAGTCTCTTAAAAATACTCCCTGAAAAGCTTTGTTTTGGTAGCAGACCCTAAAGGATAAGAAAGCACTTTCTAACTGCAATGCCATTACAACCCCAAGGCATTTATTCTATTCCTATTTGCCCACAAATCATTTTCATTTGAGTATGTTAGTTCATCAGATTCCCAGATTTTGACTCAGTCCCATTAGTCTTTGCTTACAGGGCCTCAAGAGGTCTCTTTATGCAGGAAAACAATCTTTTGAATACACAACAGGTGCACACTTCTGGAATTTTAATCTGTTATCCTGAGGAGAATGGAATGGAGTAGGTGCCTGTCTTCACCTGAAGGGCTTGCAGCCCTAGCTGAGCATGCCACAGTTCCTTTGTTCTCCCACCAAGCGGCAATTGGAGGCTGTGGTTGATCACCCAGATGTCGTTATGACGTCCACTGAGTCATCCACACTGTTTCTTGCAGTCTGGGAGACATGAGGCATGGATATGGGGCACAGCTGAGCACTTTCAGAGGTGCAGTGGAAGAAACACTGACCTAGATAAGATACCGAGTTTCTTACTCCAAAATCTGTCTTTAATTAGCTGTGGGATTCTTTTTGTTTGCAAGTGGCAGTATTTACATTGGATTTAGCAAAAGAGAAGTAAATTTATTGGCTGATGTAACTGACAACATCCAAAATCAAGGTATGGTTGGATCCATGGACTGGATGAACCACGTATCTAGCTTCTGTAAACTTGAAGCTTTAACATCTTCTCAGCATGCATATGCTGGACATTGTTTGTTCTAGACCACCTGAAGAGAGGCCTGAGTTCTGAGTCAGGACTTGCCTCAGCCTTCCTTGTCACCTCTCTACCTCACCCCTAAATCACCCAGGGCCCAGTGACAGGCAGCCAGAAATATCCCCTATACCCCAGGGTTAACTGAAATATTTCCTTCTTTCCTTCTTTCCTCCCTCCCTCCCTTCCTTCCTTCTTTCCTTCCCTTTCCCCTTCCCCTTCTCCTTCCTTCCTTCCTTCCTTCCTTCCTTCCTTCCTTCCTTCCTTCCTTCCTTCCTTCCTTCCTTCCTTCCCTCCCTCCCTCCCTCCCTCCTTCCTTCCTTTTCTTTCTTTCTTCTTTCTTTCAAGATAGGATCAGACTCTGTCACCCAGGCTGGAGTGCAGTGGCATGATCTCAGCTCGCTGAAACCTCCATCTCCTGAACTCAAGCCATCCTCTCACCTTAGCTGGTACTATAGGAGCACACTGCCACACTCGGCTAATTCTTGCATTTTTTGTAGAAATGGGGTTTCATCATGTTGTCCAGGCTGGTCTTGAACTCCTCAGCTCAAGTAATTCACCCACCTCCGCCTCTCGAAGTGCTGGGATTATAAGTGTAAGCCACCATGCCTGGACTGAAATATTTTAAACTAGCCGATCTTAAACCCACTCGCTACCCTCTCTCATCTGCTCCTTCCTGCAGAAACCACAATAAAGGCTCTTGTCCACAGCTCCCTTCCCTTTCTGCCTCCTGCCTGACTCAGATGCTTCCCCAGGAGGCCTCCTGGGAGGGTGACATGTACTCCTTCTTTTGGGATCTTGTGAGTGTAACAAGCTAGTGTATCAATGGCAGTCATCTCCAGATAGGTTGGCCTTGCCACACCTAAATAATAATGATACCTATTAAAACAGACACTCAGGCATGGTATCAGGGAGCAGTTTATCTCCATCTCCCTGTGCAGGCTTCATTCCCAGACAACCCTTTCCTGTGAGGTGGCAGAGGTCTGCTGACAACCCAACTGCACATCTTCATGGAGTTGAATAATCATGGAAGGATGACTTCTCTTTCCAACAATAATCCTAAACTTGACTTCTACCAGCCTGGTTTGAGTGACGTGCCCATTCTTGAACCAATCACTGTAGCCAAAAAGACGGGATCCTCTGTTTGGATAATATAAGAGACTTGCCTACTCCTGGAACCTGGGAATGGGATCTATCCCACTCAAGCCATAGGACGATAAGTGTGGGAGGACAGCCTCTGCAAAGAAAGAGGAGATATTGGACAGAAGGAAACCATAGATAGTCCCTAACTTCATTGGAGTCCCCTTGAAGCAGACCCCTGAGACAAGGATTTGGTGCAAATAATTTTACCAAGTACCAGCTCGTTTGGGAGTCCCCGACCCAGGTGGTGATGAAGGTATTAAGAGGCAGACACCCAGATAGCACAACAGAGCAGATGACCTATGGGGACAAGCAGAGAATAATCTTTCCATCTGGGTTCAAGTCCCAGCTCCTCCACTTACTAGTTGTGCAACTTTAAGCCAGTTGCTTGACCTGTCTGTGCCTCAGTGTTCCCATCTATAAATTGGTGGCATTTTTAGTATCCACCTCTTCAGATCATTGTGAGGATTAAATAGGTTACCCCCACTAGAAGTACTTAAAATGGTGATGACATATTGTCAATGATCAACAAATGTTAGCTATTCTTAATATTATATAATTATATTAGTTATAAATTTTATCCTATCATTTATCACCATGTGCACATGTACTATGCCAAGTGTCCAATTGTTATGAAATTTAAAAGTGGCAAGATGTGTTGAAAGGATCTGAAAATCTTAGAGTATTCTCAGATACTAAAGAGGATTATTATTATTATTTAGCCTAAGAAATTTCAGTGTAAACAGGGCCTGTAGACAGAAAGAGACAAAGAGGGCAGAGGTGGGGTGGGAGAAGGCTGTTTGCCTTTCTTCAAGACACTCCCCTTGCCTCCTGTCAAACCATTTCTTGCCCTGTAAAAAATAAAAAATTAACCAGCCATGGTGGTGCATTCCTGTGGTCCCAGTTACTTGAGCCCAGGAAGTGAGATGGAGGCTGCAGTGAGCCGTGATCACACCACTGCACTCCAGCCTTGTCAGTAGAGACCCTATCTCAAAAAGTTGTGTGTGTGTGTGTGTGTGTGTGTGTGTGTGTAATATACAAATACTTCAGGATCCCTGAGATTTCAAAAATATTCCCCCTTCTACTTCTTGGAGAAAATTTTGAAATTCATTTGCACATGCAGGATTGAATTTCAGACACCTGACATTTTGGCTAGAAAACTGTCGTTTTTTAAATTTTAGTGAAAACATTAAACATTAAATGTACCATCTCAACCATTTTCAAGTGTACAGTTTACTGGTGGTGAGTATATTCACATGGTTGTGCAACAGATCTTCAAAACTTTTGCATCTTGCAAAGGTGAAATCGTATACCCATTAAATAACTCCCTAATCCCCCCTCCTGCAAGCCCCTGATAACCCCACTTTCTGTTTCTATGAATGTGACTACTTTAGATACCTCACATAAATGGAATCACATGGCATTTGTCTTTTTGGGACTGGCTTATTTCCAGGTGATGTCTTAAGCTGCTAAGTTTGTAGTAATTTGTTTCATAGCTGCTTTAGAAAGCAGCTTCCACCCTGGCCCTGTTTTAGCTAGTCCTCAGTTTGGTCTGGTATCTGAGCCCCTCATCTGGAGTCAAGTCCTGCCTCCTACCTCATTGGAATGTAAAATACCTAGGACAGTTCAAACAAAAACACACAGTAAAGAAATGGAAGTCCATGGTTCTGTTTGTTTTTTAGTTTTTAATTTGTTTGTTTGTTTGTTTGAAACAGGGTCTCATTCTGTCACCCAGGCTGGAGTGCTGTGGCACATTCTCCGCCCACTGCAACCTCCGACTCCTGGATTCAAGTGATTTTCCTGGCTCCCAAGTACCTGGGACTACAGGCGTGTGCCACCACACTGAGCTAATTTTTGTATTTTTTGTAGAGACAGGATTTTGTCATGTCGGCCAGATTGGTCTTGAACTCCTGGCCTCCAGAGATGCACCCACCTCAGCCTCCCAAAGTGCTGAAATTACAAGCGTGAGCCACCACACCTGGGCTATTTAGTTTTTAATTTTGAAATAATTTTAGAGTATAAAAGAGTTGCAAAATTAGTACAGAGAATCCCTGTATCCCCTTCACTCAGTTTCCCCTAAAGTCACTATCTTACTTAACCACAGTATAATTGTCAAAACTAAGAAATTAATTCTAGTATAATGCTATTAACAAAGTTATAGACTTTATTTGGATTCCACCAGCTTTTCCATTAATGCATTTTTCCTGTTTCAGAATCCCATCCAGGGTCCCAGATTATATATAGTCATCATATATTCTTACATCTCCTCTGGTCTGTGACCGTTTATTGGTTTTTCCTTGTTTTTCATGACTGTGACAGTTTCAAGAAGTGCTGGTTGTGTTAATCATGTCTTTTTATTTTCTGTATTGCTGATGCTTTGATACCTGGGGCCTGGCTGACCCTACCCCTCCAAGGGCTAGCCAATTCCTAGATATAGTAAATAGCAAGCCTGTGAGCATGCCTTCATATGCAAACTAGCCAGTCCAGAGCCCCAAACATCTGCATATTCAGGCTCTTACACTCTTGGCCATTGTCCCTCTCCCCTAATGACCCCAGAGCCAGGTGCTAGACAATTAGGAACAGGTCCTATGCCCTGAGCCTGCAAAATTCATTCATTAAATTTTTTTTTTAAGAGACAGAGTCTTACTTTGTTGCCCAGGCTGGAGTGCAGTGGTGAGATCATAGTTCACTGCAGCCTCAAACTCCTGGGTTCAAGCGATTCTCCTGCCTCAGCCTCCGGAGTAGCTGGACCACAGGCACATGCCAGCATGCTTGGCTAATTTTTTTTTTTGTAGGGACTGGGTCTCATTATGTCACCCAGACTAGTCTCAAACTCCTGGCCTCCAGCAATCCTCCCTCCTTAGCCTCCCAAAGTGCTGGGATTCTGGTGTGAGCCACTGCACCCAGTCTGCTGAAATCATTCACTTAGACAATTCTAAACCGGTTTGTCCTGCTTGCCTTTCCTTTCCCACAGGAATCACAACAAAGGCTCTTGCCCACATTTTCCCCTTGCTCATTATTCCTCCTGACCAACCCTGGTTCCTCTCCCATGTGCCCCTTGCATGGAGTCCTTCTCCCCTGGGAAGTGTTAGTAGCAAACCATCATTCAATGACAGTTATCTCCTGATGTGTTGGCCTTCTCGTACTGGCTAGTAATAACACCTACACTTTAAAGCAATGGTTATTTTACAGGATGTAAATGAATTTAGTTTGGTCTGATAATTTATCTTTTGTTTTGTTTTGAGACAGAGGTTCACTCTTGTCACCCAGGCTGGAATGCAATGGCACGATCTCAGCTCACTGCCAACTCCACCTCCCAGATTCAAGCCTCCTGAGTAGCTGGGATTACAAGTGCCTGCCACCACGCCCAGCTAATTTTTGTGTTTTTAGTAGAGATGTGGTTTCACCATGTTGGCCAGGCTGGTCTTGAACTCCTGACCTCAGGTGATCCACCAGCCTCGGCTTCCCAAAGTGCTAGGATTACAAGCGTGAGCCACTGTGCCTGGCCCAGTTTTTTTGTCTTTTTTTTCTCCTTTTTTGTGGAGAATGGGGTCTCACTATATTGCCCAGGCAGGTCTGGGACTCCTGAGCTCAAGCTATCCTCCTGCCTCTGCCTCCCTGAGTACTAAGGCACCGAACCTGGTGGGTTTTATCTGACGATTTTTAATGATTAGACTAAGATTCTGCGTTTTGGAGAAGGATACCATAGAGAAGTGCCCTTCTCAGCAGATCATGCCCAATACATCTGCTATTGGTAATTAGTTGCAAAGAGCATATTTTGATGTGGCTCTAGCTCTGCTTTTTCCGCTGTTGGGATGATAATTGCCAATATTTATATATTAATTTTCTATGCTGCATGACAAATTACCATGAATTCAGTGACTTAAACCAACAGAAATTTATCATCTTACAGTTTTTGCAGATCAGAAGTCCAGGCACAGCTCAGCTGAGTCATCAGCTCAGGGTCTCATCTGCCTGAAATCAAGGGGTCAGCTGGAGCTGTGGTTTTCTTTAAACCTCAGTGTCCCCTACCAAGCTGTATTGCTTGTTCCCAGAGTTCAGTTCCTGGTAGCTGTAGAATAGAGGCCCTCAGCTCCTGGTGGTTGCCCACTGTCCCTGACACATGGCCCCTCCCCACATATGGCAATTTGCTTCTTCAAGGCCAACTAGAAGACATCATTGATGCTGTGAATTTCTTGCCTCCCTCTGTCCCTGACCACTAGATCCAGATTTTATGGGTTCATGTGACTAAGTCAGGCCCACCTGGATTAATCTCCCTTTTGATGAACTTGAAGTAAACTGATTAGGGACCTTAATTACATCTGTGAGATCCTTTCGCCTTTGTCATATGTTGTGACCTAATCAGCAGAGTGATGTATCATCATATTCACAGTTCCCACACTTAAGGCAGAAGGTTGTGCAGGTTGTGTACTCCAGGGAGCACTCGTCTTGGGGGACTCTCTTAGAAATCTGCCTACCACAATACCAGGCACTCTGCCAACACTTACATGTACTCATTTAATCCTCATATAAATCTGTGAAGGTGGGGGTACTGCTGTCCCCATTGCATAAATGAGCAAGCCAAGTACTAAGAGGTTTAAATGACTGTGGCCATAGAGCTGGTGAGTGGCTGAGCCAGGTTCAGGTACCTCTATCTGACTCTCCCCGTTTCTTTCTCTCTCCCTCCGTGTGTCTCTGTATGTATGTCTCTCTATGTATGTATGTCTCTCTATGTATGTGCCTCCATGTACGTGCATGTCTGTGTGTCTAGGGGTCTCTCTTTCTCTGTGTGTGTGTCTCCCTCTCCCTGCGGTCTCTCTTTCTTACACATGTACACACATACACACTCCCCATCCCCTGCCTCCCAATCTCTTCCTCCCCTGAACTTTTGGTGAGTGTTTGCTTTTAGACAGTAATTTTGGGAGTTTGAGTGATGGAGATGTTTGAGGAAATGAAAGGAGAGGGAGTTTATAAAGCTCAACCCTTTTCTTCTTCCTTCTTTTTTTTTTTTTTTTTGAGACAGGGTCTCACTACGGCGCAGTGGCACAGTCATAGCTCACTGCAGCCTCAACATCCTGGGCTTAAGTGATTCTCCCCTCCCAGCCTCCTGAGTCACTAGAACTACAGGCACACACCATCATGTCCTGCTAATTTATTTTTTATTCTTGGTAGACACAGGCTCTTGCTATCTTGCCAGGCTGGCCTCAAACTCCTGGCTTCAAGTAATTCTCCTGCCTCGGCCTCCCAAAACGCTAGGATAATAAGCACGAGCCACTGCACCTGACCAAGCTCTGTATTAATCATTGCTTCTGTTTATTAAGTACTTATGATGTTCCAGGCGCTGGGTTAAGATTAGCACTTTACATGCATCATCTCACTTATCCTCAGCAACCCCAAAGCCCATTTGATTGACAAGAAGGTGGGAGCTCAGAGAGGCTAATCTACTTATCCTAGGTCACAGAGGGAGTGACCTGGATGAGATGCCCACTCACATTACCTCTGACTTTCTCCTGCATCCCACCACCCCTCCTCAGAGTCCCCCAGCTTGCCGATCATCATAGTAAGCAGCTGAGCCGGCCGGGCTGCCCCAAACCTCAGTTCACCTAGAACGGGAGCTAGGAGTAAAGCTGCCTGCCCGGCCTCTCCACCCCCACTGGCTCGCTCAGCCTGCTTTGCATTCACTACAACATTAATCTTGTTCAAGCCCCTCTGGGCTGGCTGCCTCTGAGTCACCGCGCACCGGCAGACAGTGCTAAACTAATTTCCCAGCGTCTTTGTGAAGGATTTGGTTTCTGTCTCCCCAGCTAAGAGCCATGCAGACGGTGGCAGCAGGCTGGCAGGACCCAGGGGCTCCCTGCCTGGTCTGGGAGAGCCCAGACCGAGATGTGATGTGATAAGATATTGATTAGCAAAGTGACTGGGGCTTGGAAAAGGTCCAGGCTGCAGACTGAACTGGATTAAGGGATGGAACAGCAGGTGCCAAACCAAAAGAATGTTGATAACATCCCTGGAAATGTAACCAGATAGAAAAAAAGTCATTTTTTATGAAGACTAACAGGGCTCTTACCATGTATACGAATGATGCCATCTTCATTAACTATGCTACAAGGTAGGTACTATTTGTTATTGCCATTTTACAGATGAGAAAATTGAGGCACAAAGTGCTAGTAACTTGTTCAAGGTCACCACCTGGTAGGTGATGGAGCCAGGTTTTTAACCCTGACTGCCAGACACAACAGGATACCTCAACATTAGCCTGTCCAGGTGCCCAGACATCTTAGCTGACTCTGCTGAGTTGTCAGAATATGCCTAGAAAGGATACACATATATCTGGTCTTGGTTCAAGGCAATAGAGCCTTTCAGATTTGTCATCCTTACAGACCTGCTCAGGAAAGTGGGATACTAATCACACCCACAGGCACTGTGTGGCAATTCCTCAATAAGTTAAACATGTAATTACATATATGCCAAAAAAAATTGAAAACAGGTGTTTAAACAAAACCTTATCCACAAACGTTCACAGCCAAAAGGTGAAAACAACCAAATATCCATTAACTGATGAATGGATAATAAAAATGAGGGATACCCATGTCATGCAATATGCATTCTTATCATTATACAATAATATTCCTCCTTGGCCGGGCACGGCGGCTCATGCCTGTAATCCCAGCACTTTGGGAGGCCAAGGCAGGTGGATCACTTGCGATCAGGAGTTCAAGACCAGCCAGGTCAACATGGTGAAGCCCCATCTCTACTAAAAATGCTGAAATTAGTCGGGCCTGGTGGCAGGCTCCTGTAATCTCAGCTACTCAGGAGGCTGAGGCAGGAGAATCTCTTGAACACGGGAGGTGGAGGTTGCAGTGAGCGAGATAGTGCCACCGCACTCCAGGCTGGGTGACAGAGTGAGACTCTGTCTCAATAATAATAATAATAATAATAATAATCCTTCTTATTAAAAAGGAATGAAATACTGATACATGCTACGAGATGGATGAACCTTGAAAACATTATGCTGACGGAAAGAAGATGGACTCAAAAGGCTACATATTGTGTGATTCCATTTATAAAAAAATATATAGAATAAGAAAATTCATAGAGACAGAAAGCAGATTTGTGGTTGCCAGGGATCAGAGGCAGGAGGAAAAGGGCAGTAACTGCTTAATGGGTACAGGATTTCTATATAGGGTAATGAAAATGATCCGGAATTACACAGAGGTCATGTTTGCACAACATTGCGAATGGACTTAGTACCCACTGAATTGTACACTTTCAAATGGTTAAAATGGTGAATATTTAAGGTCCTGTTTCTGTTTATTGAGGCAAAATCCGCAAAATACAAAATTAACCATTTAAAAATGTAGGCAGGCTCACGCCTCTAATTCCAACACTTTGAGAAGCCGAGGCAGGTGGATCACTTGAAGCCAGGAGTTCAAGACCAGCCTGGCCATCATGGCAAAACCTTGTCTCTACTAAAAATACAAAAATTAGCTAGGCGTGGTGGCACATGCCTGTAATCCCAGCTATTCAGGTGGCTGAGGCACAAGAATCTCTTGAACCCAGGAGGCAGAAGTTAGTGACCTGGGATCACATCACTGCACTCCAGCCTGGGCCACAGAGCAAGACTTTGTCTCAAAAATAAATAAAAATTAAATGTTCCATTTAGTGGGCTTTAGTACAGAGTATATTTTAGCATAAGTGTACCACTTAGTGGCTACTTTAGTGTAACACTGCAGTATAAAATGTTAAATTTTATGTTATGTACATTTTACCACAAGAAAAAAAAATCTACTCATTCACTTGTTCATCCTAGAGGTCTGGACTATTTTGGACAGAAGCTGAGTGATCTAGGGGTTTACTATTATTATTTTATTCAAAGAATATTGCTGGCCTCATAGTGATATTCACTAGATTAGAACTGCTCCCTCTGTTATGAGAGCAGTTTCTACAGCCTGCAGTATTGTGAATGTGCAACAGTGCAACCATAAGAAGACTCAGCCAGTGAGAACTCAGCTCTGCTCAGATCCAGAGCCAGTGGTGAAGCACAAGACTGATTACAGCCTCCATTCCAGCACCATGGAAGGCCTGCGTCGGCAGCTGTGGAAGCTGCCTTTTAGAAACCCCTTGGATCCATTATTTTAAATGATTTATCTGTGGTTCACAATAAATAATAATTTATAAAGTTAACCATAGCCTGGCCACAGTGGCTCATGCCTGTAATCCCAGCACTTTGGGAGGCCAAGGCAGGAGGATTGCTTGAGTCCAGGAGTTTGAGACCAGCCTGGGCAAAAAAAGTTTTTCTCTTTTATCAAGACCTTACCTCTATAAAAAATGAAAAATCAAATTAGCCAGACATGGTGGCATGCACCTATATTCCCAGCTACTCGAGAGGCTGAAGGCGGGAGGATTGCTTGAGCCCAGGAGGTCAAGCCTATAGTGAGCTACGATCACACAACTGCACTCCAGGCTGAGTAACAGAGACCCTGTCTCAAAAAAAAAAAAAGTTAATAGTCAACAATAATGTATGTACACTTAACATTTTGTGAAGAGGCCAGATATCATGTTAAGTGTTCTTGACATAATTAAATTACATTAAATTAAAATTTAAAAAATTTTTTTAAATCATAAAGTTGGACACCCTTCCTCCAAAATGTCAGGATGCAAAAGACATGACAATCGCCAACATTTTAAAACTCAATATCCATAAAAGATTGATGAGAAGGTTTTGGAAGAACATGACTTTGCCCCAAGTGCCTTCCTTTCTTCAGGTTAAGAGCTGCTATGTGGCTTTTGGAACTGAGGACTCCAAAGCCTTGGGCGTCTGAAAGGTGGCCACTGCAGCTAAAAAACCAAGCGCCCTCTGTTCATGTTACATCTTTATATTTTGGCAAAGCTTCCAAGTGACTGCTCAGAGGGGCACTGGCAATCTCTCAGGCCTGAGGTAGTCATGTGGTAGCAGGCGGCAACTATGGGTACCCACTAATACCACCCAGCGTTCCCAGAACTCTCACTGGAGCACATACATCATGCAGGTGCTCTGACATCAATGTTGAGTTTCAGTGTGAAAGCTGGAACCTGAGATCCACACAGAAATCTTTTAACATTTGTTAAATTTTAAAAAAAGAAAGAGAAAAAGCTCATAAATAGCAAAGAGCCGTGTATATGATTGCCTGAGATTTTGTTTGGTTTTCATTTTCAGAGCCAATTGCAGATCTTATTCCTTTCACTTGGAGAAGGCCAAATCCCAGCTGAGTCCTTTTGATCTTTATCTTGCTTCTGGATCACATCCTCTTTGGATAATTGGCATCGGTAAGCTCAGTAAATTCCAGCCTTCCTCCTAGAAGTTGCAGAAATATGTGGCAGGTTCTGGGAGGGATGCAGCCAGTTCTCCGTGGGACATAGATTTGAGGCCTCACCAGACCACTGTGCCACTTTGAATCCCAGTTCACAGCATCACTGGGAATAGCATGGGTCTCCCAGGAGCAAAGAAGCTATGAGTCAAGTGGAACCTAAGAGATGAGCAGTTAGAAGTAATTCAAGATGTTAGTTTTTTGTCTGTTTGTTTTGAGCAAGGTCTTGCTCTGTAGCCCGGGCTGGAGTACTGTGGCACAATCATGCTCACTGTAACCTCAAACTCCTGGCTTCAACCTCCTGAGTAGCTGGGACTACAAGCACACACAGCCATGCCTGGCTAATTTTTTTTTTTTTTTTAAGACAAGGTTTCACTGTGTTTTGCAGGCTGGTCATGAACTCCTGGTCTCAAGCAGTCCTTCTGCCTTAGTCCCCCACCCCCTCAAGTGTTGGATTACAGGCATGAGCCACTGCACCTGGCCTAAGATGTTACTATTTTAACTGTAACCCTGATAACACCAAACTAGATATAACCAAGTCTTCTAAGATCAATCTTTCCTTCACTAATGGTGTCTGATTGAATGCTTTTAGCTGGAAGCATTGAAGTTTGCAGAAAACCCAATTCAACTGACTTAAGCAATGATAAATGTATAATCTAATACAAGATGAAATCATGAATAAGGCAAGAGTGCATATTCTCGCCACTTCTATTCAACACTGTACTGGCACTTCTAGCCCTTGCAATAAGGCAAGAAAAAAATAAATAAAAGCATAAAGATCAGAAAGGAAGAAGAAAAGCTATCTCTATTTGCAGGTGACCTGATTCTTTACATAGAAAAGGTTTAGGAATCTACAAAACAACCAACCACTGGAACTTATAAATGAATTTAACAAGGTTGTGGAATACAGGGTCAGTATACAAAATAATTATATAATAAAATGCCTGAGGGTGGAAGAGCTGGGGAGGGTCACAATGGGTCAATGGTATCATCCAAGGCCTAAGTTCTACTGAGCTTTGCATATGGCCAAACATAGTCATTGCGAGATGACTGCCACAGCTCTGAACATTGCATCTTCACAAAGTAACATCCAAATCCCTGAGCAAGAAAAGAACACGTGTTTCCTCTTTGGGTTCATTTATAAAATGAGAAAATTTTCACAGAGCCACACCCCCCACGCTTTTCTTCATTGGCCAGAATGGTGTCACATGCCTGTTTCTGAACTAATCACTAGCAAAAGAAGAGGACTTGCCATGATTGGCTTGAAATATTCAAGATCCACTCTCCCATCTTGTGGACCTGGAAAAGGGCTAGAGTTCCTTAAAGCTCATGGCCACTGAATGTCTGAAGGAAACCAGAATTTGGATGATGAGTGAAAAAGAGAAAATGACTACCAGCTAAGCAATGGTATCTGCCATGCTATCCCACATACAATTTCCAGGAGTCAAATCACTGCAGGGCTCCAAGCTGATTATGAATGAGATCTTAGCTTCTATCTGCACTCATGTGTACTGCCTTGGGGTGGCCTCCAGCCCCTCTGAGACTTTCAATATCTTATCAGAAATACTTAGAAGCATAACATCTAATTAAGCCATTTTAACTGTATGTCCATTTTTTTTGATGTTGGTCAAGTTCAGTGTCTGGATGTAGTAGGTTCCAATAAAAATATACTAAATGGGGCTGGGTACAGTGGCTCATGTCTGTAATCCCAGCACTTTGGGAACCTAAGGCAAGGTGCATCACTTGAGGTCAGGAGTTTGAGACCAGCCTGGCCAACATGGTGAAACTCCATCTCTACTAAAAATACAACAACAACAACAAAATTAGCTAGGCATGGTGGCGGATGCCTGTAATACCAGCTACTTGAGAGGCTGAAGCAGAATTGCTTGAATTCAGCAGATGGAGGTTTCAGTGAGCCAGTATCGTGCCACTGCACTCCAGCCTGGGTGACAGAGTGATACTTTGTCTCAAAAAAAAAGATATATATATATACACACACAGACACACATGCACACACATATATATGTATACACACACACAAAGTGGGTGAATAAATGAATATAAAAAATGATTATAGCTTCAATGGCAGTGAGGGGAATGTGCAGCCTGGAGAAAAGGGCAGCAAGTCTGTAAACAACCAGAGAAATATTAGGTCAAAGAAGAAGCAGGTGTATATTGGATTGACCCAAAAGTCAAAACTAGATTTGTAGTGTGGAATTTATACAAAAGCAAATTTTCATTTAGACTAAGAAAAGCTGCAAACAATTAGAGCTGACCATCACTGGAAAGAGTTGGCTGCCAAGAATGAGATCTCTATCACCGAAGGCATTCTTCCAAAGACTGAATGGGTCAGGCTGGGCAACACAGTGAAACCCTGTCTCTGTGGGGGGAAAAATCTAAAAATTAACCAGAAGTGGTGGTGCACACCTGTGGTCCCAGCTATGCGGGAGGCTGAAGTAAGAGGATCGCTTCAGTCTGGGGATTTGAGGCTGCAGTGAGCAGTGATCACGCCACTACACTCCAGCCTGGGCAACAGAGCAAGACCCTATCTCAATATTAATTAATTAAAAAATTTTAAAGACTTTACTGGGCACAGTGGCTCACACCTGTAATCCCAGGACTTTGGGAGGTTGAGGCCGGCAGATTGCCTGAGCCCAGGAGTTCAAGACCAGCCTGGGAAACATAAACCCCTTCTCTCCAAAAAATACAAAAATCAGCTGGGCATGGTGGTGCACGCCTGTAGTCCCAGCTACTCAGGAGGCTGAGGTGAAAGGATCGCTTGAGCACAGGAGGCAGAGGTTGCAATTAGCTGCGATTGTGCCACTGCACTCCAGCCTGAGTGGCAGAGCAAAACTCTGTCTCAAAAAGAAAAAGGCCAGGTGTGGTAGCTCATGCCTACAATCCCAGCATTTTGGGAGGCCAAAGCAGTTGGAACACGAAGTCAGGAGTTGAAGACCAGCTTGGACAACATGGTGAAATCTCGTCTCTACTAAAAATACAAAAATTAGCCGGATGTAGTGGCACACACCTGTAATCCCAGCTACTCAAGAGGCTGAGGCAGGAGAATTGGTTGAACCCAGGAGGCAGAAGTTGCAGTGAATCGAGATCACACCACTGCCCTCCATCCTGGGCAACAGAGCAAGACTCCATCTCAAAAAAAAAAAAAAAAAAAATTAAGACTGAATGAGCATTGGGCAGGGAAGTAGGAAGTTCCGCACTCTGTGCAGGGCATAGTAAGACTGACACTTCTCAAGCTTGAACGTGCACAGGGATCTTGTGCAGACCACAATTTAACAGGTCTAGGTTTAGGGGCTGAGAATCTGCATTTCTAACAAGCTCTCAAGGAATGGCAGCAGTCTTGGTCTACAGTTCATATGTTGAGAAGTTAAGGATGAGACGAACCAGACTCTCTTTGGACCCCGAAGAGCTATGAATCTCCCATCAATGTCTGAAAGTTCCAGGCCAACAGAGACCATGTCTTCCCTTTGTTATATCCCCAGTACCAAGCACAGTGCCTGGCACATTGTAGGTGCTCAAAAAATGTTGTTGAGGACCATGGACTATGAAGCCATAAAAAGGAATGAGATCATATCCTTTGCAGCAACATGGATGAAGCCGGAGGACACTATCCTAAGCAAATTAATATAGGAACAGAAAGCCAAATACCACATGTTCTCACTTATAAATGGGAGCTAAACATTCAAGTTCACATGGAAACAAAGAAGAGAACTAGGACCTAGTAAGGGTAGAAAGTGGAGAGAAGATTGAAAAACTACCTGCCAGGTACTATGCTTACTACTTGGGTGGTGAAATAATCTGTACACCATACCCCATGACATGAAATTTACCCATGTAACAAACCCACATACGTACTCACTGAACCTAAAATGAAAGGTGAAGGGAAAAAAAAAAAAGATGTTGAGGAATACTCCTCAGCAATAAAAAGAAACTAACTGAGTAGTAGAAGCCATTCTCAAAGCATCATCTGCCACATGATTGTATCTATAGGATATTCTTGAAAAGACAAAGCCATGACACAGAGTCTATGAGTGATTGCCAGGGGTGAGGAGTAGGGGGCAGAATGTAATTATAGAAAGCGTGATGGAGTTTTGGGGACGATGCAACTGTTTTGTATTCTGATGGTGGTGGTGCTTTCATAAATCTATACATGTCTTAAAATTCATAGATCTGCACACCAGGCTGGACCTGGTGGCTTATACCTGTAATCCCAACACTTTGGGAGGCTGAGACACAAGAACTGTCCAGGAGTTCAAGACCAGCCTGGGCAACATAGAGAGATCTCCATCACCACAAAAGTAAAAATTAAAAAATTAGCCAGGTGTGATGGTGTGCACCTGTGATCCCAGATACTTGGGAGGCTGATGTGGGAGGAACTTTTGAGCCAATTGTGTTGAGGTTGGAGTGAGTCATGATCATACCTCTGCACTCCAGCCGGGGTGGCATAGTGAGATCTTGCAAAAAAAAAAAAAACCCACAAAATCTGCACACCACAAAAGGTTACTCTTACTGTATGATCATTCGAAAAATGAAATAAATATATTTGAAACTAATATTATTGAAAGCAGACATTTCAGAATCATATTAATTGAATACCTACCCTGTGCCAAGCCAGAGCCAGGTACTGAGGATTCAAAGATGAATGAGACAAAGCCCCCACTCTTAATCCTGCTGAGGCAGGAGGATCCCTGTAGCCCAGGAGTTCAAGACCAGCCTGGGCAACATAGTGAGACCCCACCATTATTTCTAAAAAAAAATTAAAATAACTCTAAAAAATAAACCAATTTGAAACTATGTTCCTGTCACCAACACATATCACTTTCCCCAAAGCCAGATTTTCCCACTAACTTGGGTTATATAAGTTCCTGCCCAAATGCAAAGAGAGAAAAAAAATTACCATTTCAAGACCCTTCTAGTCTGAAGAGACTAAGTTTCTATCTAGGACATCAAATTGTTGTGTGCCCTTCAACATATCACCACTTTCCCTTTGAGTTACCATGTCTTGACTGTAAATAAATATGGAATTATTTCTAATCCTCCAATTTACTTCTTATTTTTTTTAGAGACAGAGTCTCACTCTACTGCCAAGGCTGGAGTGCAGTGAAAAGATCTCAGTTCGCTGCAGCCTTGACTTCCTGGGCTCAAGAAATCCTGCTACCTCAGCCTCTTGTCTGGCTATGTCGACAGGTATGCATTACTGCACCTAGCTAACTTTTGTTGTTGTTGTAGAGACTGGATCTTGCTATGTTGCTTGAACTGGCCTCAAACTCCTGGCCTCCAGTGATCCTCTGGCCTTGGCCTCCCAAAGTTCTGGTAATCACAGTCATGAGCCATTGTTCCCAGCTATCTCGAATTTCTTGAAATTACTGTTTATTGAGTTATTTTTAATGTACAAGTGCAACCTTCTAATAACATTTTTGTCATCAATATTATTACATTTATTAAACAGAAAGCATAGCTAGTTAAGGATGAGACTGTATGAGTATAAATCCCAAATTTACAACAAATCTATTATTGGTAGCAGAGTGACATTAAAGAGATTTATTAACCACGCTAAGCTTCTGTTTCCTTGGTATATTAGTCTGTTTTCATGTGGCTAATAAAGACATACCTGAGACTGGGTAATTTACACAAGAAAAAGGGTTTAATGGACTTATAGTTCCACATGGCTAGGGAGGCCTCACAGTTATGGAGAGAGGCAAGGAGGAACAAGTCACGTCTTACATGGATGGCAGCAGGCAAAAAGAGAGAGCTTGTCCAGGGAAACTCCCATTTTTAAAACCATCAGATATTGTGAGACTTATTCACTAACATGAAAATAGCATGGGAAAGACCTACCCCCATAATTCAATAATCTCCCACCAGGTTTTTCCCACAACATGTAGGAATTGTAGGAGTTACAATTCAAAGATGAGATTTGGGTGGGGACACAGCCAAGCCATATCACTTGGTTACAAAATAATAACATTTACTCCTAGGAGAATTATACAAGATGAGGCCTGTGATATACTTAGCTAAAAATGTGTCTGGCACATAATAAACACTCAATAAATGTGAACCCTTATATTCACATGAAAATCAATATTTGCATCTGTTGCCAGATTAGAATCCTCTCTCCTGTCATCATGTGGAGCTAAATGAAAATGATTGGGTGAGAGCTGGAGGAGGTGTGGTAGAACATACACATCCCAAAGATGGGCATGTTCTAATTTCCCCAAATTTCTAAGAATATGTTACTTACATGGCAAAAGAGACTATGCTTATTTATTAAGTTATGGTTCCCAGGCCAGGTGCAGTGGCTCACACCTGTAATTCCAGCACTTTGGGAGGCCAGGGTGAACAGATCACTTGAGGCCGGGAGTTTAAGACCAGCCTGGCCAACGTGGTGAAACCTCATCTCTACTAAAAATAAAAAATTAGCAGGGCATGGTGGCACATGCCTGTAATCTTAGCTACTGGGGAGACTGAGGCACAAGAATTGCTTGAACCCGGGAGGCAGAGATTGCAGTGAGCCAAGATTGTGCCACTGCACTCTAGCCTGGGTGACAGAGCAAGACCCTGTCTAAAATAAAAAAATTATGGATCTCAAAGTGGGAGATTATCCTGGATTACTCAACTGGACCCAATCTCATCACATCAATCCTTATCAATGAAAGAGAGAGACAGAAAAGGTCAGAGAGATGCTGTAAGTGAAAGAGTCCTTCAGCCACTGCTGGCTCAGAAGACGAAGAAGAGGACCAAAGTATGTGGAAGTTTCTACAAGCTGACAACAGTCCTTGGCTGATGGGTGGGCAGAAAACTGGGGCTCTAGCCCTACAGCTGCAAAAGGCAGAATACTGCCCACAACTCAAACAAGCAGGAAAGAGAATCTGCTTTGTAATATCCAGAAAGAAATGCAACCCTTTGCACACCTTGATTCTAGCCCGGTGAGATAGATTTTGGACCGCTGACCTATAGATATATAAGTTAATACATTTGTAAGGTTTTTTTTATTCTGGTGAAAAAAAAAAAAAAGAAATACCATCTTAACTATTTTTAAGGGCACATTGTTCTGCAATGAACCTCTATAACTTTTTATCTTGCAAAATTGAAGCTATATCCACAACAATGCCCTGTTTTCCTCTCCTCCGTAAGTCCTGATAATCACTGTTTTACTTTCTGTTTATAGGAGTTTGACAGCCAGGTATGGTGGTTCACATCTGTAATCTCAATGTTTTGGGAGGCCAAGGGAAAAGCCCTCTCATACCTGGAAGGGGACTTTGGAAACTAGGAAGAACCAAGGACCAGAAAGGTGCAGTAAGTACCACCATATATTTATTTGGAAAATATCAAGTATTCTTTGAAAATACTTAATAGGTAAGATTTGTTGGAGGAAAGTCATTCCTCTTCTAGGGAAATCCATTTGATGTTTCCTTTTTTAATGACTTTTAAAAGGATCTCCAAGAGGGTTTTTAGTGTACTGCAAACAGAAATCATTCCATAAACTTACGGGATTGTTCATTAAAAACAATTTTTGAAAAAATGTAAACCCACCCATGCTTTCAATCTTGCGGGGCGGAGGGGATGAGAACACAGATCTAGTTATTGACTGTGGCCTAGCCTCTTTCGCCACCTGCTGGTTGGTTGTGGGAACCTCATCACCATATGAGCTTGTTCGCAGTATTTTTCATTTATTTTATAAATACATATTGAACAAATAATATGTGTTGGACACAGTCTTATGTCCACAAAGCCCAGGATCTGGTAGAGAAGACAGACATCCGTTCGCATATAATAAATGTAAGTTTACAAGCGTAATAAATTCATCTGTGACAAGTGATCCCCAGCTTGTCCGTTCATCAGTTCCCCTATAATAATTTTGTTAGAATAATTATTACCAAAAACGTCACTCCCAGGGATTTGTGTCCATAGGCCTGCTGTGGGGTCCAGGGAATCTGTATTTTCTGTCCGCACCCAGCGAGATTGTTGATGCACAGACAAATGTAGATATAGTAGATTGGTTTGGGGAGGGTTAGGTGTACAGGGAACTTTGAACATTGAATTAGACTTTAAATGCACCGACAGTAAAATTACAAACAAAGCAAAGGTATCAGAGCACAAAGAATTGGTGAGTGGAAATCACCAGGGTGGCAAGGCAGTTAGAACTGGAGAAAGTTGTCGAGGGAAGAAGGAGAGAGAAAAGTTAACAGGGCGAGATTGATTACTAGGCAGAAAGTGGGTTTTATGGAAGAGAAGGGAGCAAAAAAAAAAAAAAAAGCAAGAGAGGCCAGGTGTGATGGCTCATGCCTGTAATCCCAGCACTTTGGGAGGCTGAGGTGGGTGGATCTCTTGAGCTCAGGAGTTCAAGACCAGCCTGGACAATGTAGTGAGACCCCATCTCTACCAAAAGTACTAAAAAAAAATTAGCTGGGCATGGTGGCATGTGCCAGTAGTCCCAGCTATTCAGGAGGCTGACGTGGGAGGATCGTTTGAACCTAAAAGGCAGAGGCTGCAGTGAGTCAAGATCACTCCACTGCACTCCAGACTGGGCAACAGAGCGAGACCTTTTCTCAAAGAAAGAAAGAAAGAGAGAAAGAGAGAGAGGAAGAAAGGAAGGAAGGAAGGAAGGAGAAAGAAAGAAGGAAGGAAGGAAGGAAGAAGGGAAGGAAGGAAGGAGGGAAGGAAGGAAGGAAGGAATGGATGGAGGGAGGGAAGGAAGGAATGGATGGAGGGAGGGAAGGAAGGAAGGGATGGAGGGAGGGAGGGAAGGAGGGAAGGAGGGAAGGAAGGAAGGAAGGAAGGAAGGGAGAAAAAGAAAAAAGCAGACACTCAGCACCCCAGAGCATATAGGGTGATATGAATGAGCTCAAGGATATATATTTTGGAGATGCTCTACCATGCTATGTGCCAAAGTCTGGAAAGTTCCCAAAAGACCACCAGACAGGAACTGGTAAGCTCCACCAAGGCAGGGACTCACCTGCCAACATCACCATTGACTATAAGCACGTGGGTCCTTATAGAAAAGACACATTGAGCGGGGCATGGGGGCACACACCTGGAATCTCAGCTACTAAGGAGGCTGAGGTGGGAGGATCCCTTGAATCCAGGAGTTTCAGATTACTGTGTGTTGTCATCTATGCCACTAAACTCCAACCTGGGCAACAGAGCAAAACCCTGTCTCAAGAAGAAGTCTTGTGCTCCACGGCCAATTTGTACTGCTGCCCGGCCTGTTGCAGGCACAAGCGGAAGAGCAAGTCTGAGAGGAACCATAATACTTCAACTTGCTGACACAATCGTTGGTCCAGAGTGTGGTCATGTGACACTGAATGAACAAATCACACTATTTCCCTTGCCTTTTGGAAACGTTAGATGTTTACTGAGCACCCACCCTGGAGAGACTTACAAGGTTTCCTTCCAGCTTTGACATCCACGAACCTATAACAATAAATCCATTTTTAATTCCCCACTTGAGAACAATGATTTGTTAAGCACTAATTATATGCTAAGCAACATGCTCTATGCATTTTCTCTCAACAACTTTACAAGATAGATAATATTTCTGTTTCCATTTTTTAAATGAGGAAAGGTTTCCCAGAAGTTAAACAATTTGCTTAAGGTCAAACAGCCAGAAAGTGCTCAAGTTTGAAGTTTCGATTTCCCTGACTCCAGAGTTCAGAGTATTAGTTAATGGCAAAACTGATTCTCATTGACATAATTATGCTCTGAGCACATCACCACTTCATTGCAATTTCTTTAAAAACACCATTTTTAATGGCTGTAACATTTTTAATCTTATAGATGCTGTATAATTTAAGTAACTCCCAAATGATGAATAATTAGGACATTCACAATATTTGCCATTATAAACGGCATTCTGTTCTGAATCTAAGTCAGCAAACTGCAGCTTGCAGGCCAGATCCACTTCGCTGCCTGTTTTGGTAAATAAAGTTTTGTTGGCACACAGCCATGTGCATTTATTCCCATGGTGCCTATGGTTGCTTTCAAGGCAAAGTGTAGTAGTTGCAACAGAAACCTTATGTCCCACAAGGCCTCAAATATTTACAGTCTGACTATTTACAGAAAAGTTTGCCAACTGCTGTTCTAAATATTTATCTACAATGCTGAGTCCATCCTTAGGATAAACATATAGAAAGAAAATCAAGGCAGGGCATGGTGGCTCATAACTGCAATCCCAGGACTTTGGGAGGCCCAGGCAGGCAGATTGCTTGAGCCCAGGATCCTGGGAAACATGGCTAAATCCCACCTCTACAAAAAAAAAAAAAAAAAAAAAAAAAATACAAAAAATAGCCAGCCTGGTGGCATGCCCTTATAGTCCCAGCTACTTGGAAGGCCACGGTGGTAGTATGGCTTGAGCCTGGGAAATGGAGTTTGCAGTGAGTCCAGATTGTGCCCCTGCACTCCAGCCTAGGCAACAGAGCCAGATCCCGTCTCAAAAAAAGAAAAAAAAAAATAGAGACAACCAGCCAGGTATTGGTGCACACCGTAGTCCCAGCTACCCTGGAGGCTGAGGCAGAAAGATCTCTTGAGCCCAGGAGTCTAAATCCAGCCCGAGCAACATAGAAAGACTTCTATCGCTTAAAAACAAATAAATTAATTAAAAAATTTAAAATAAGACCAGATGCAGTGGCTCATGCCTGTAATCCCAGCACTTCGGGAGGCCAAGGTGGGAGGATCACTTGAGGCCAGGAGGTTGAGACCAGCCTGGGCAGCATAGTGAGATCCTGTCTCCCGCCCCCCCAACACACACACAAAATAAAATATATAATTATTTTAAGATAATAAAAGTTTTAAAATGTTAAAGCTTTAAAATCTAGACAGGGTCTTTCTCTGTCATCCAGGCTGGAGTACAGTGGTGCAAACATGGCTTACTGCAGCCTTGACCTCCTGGGTTCAGATGATCCACCTGCCTCCGCTTTCTGAGTAGCTGGGATCACAGGCAAACGCCAGCACATCGGTCCCACTGTGTTGCCCAAGGGTGGTCTTGAACTCTTGAGGTCAAGTGATCCTCCTGCCTCGGTCTCACAAAGTGCTAGGATTACAGGTATGAGCCACTGCACCTGGCCTTAAAATTTTTTTAAATAATCAAGTCCAATTAGTTTTCAGAAAGTTGATTTCAAACAAGATTGCCACGAGCAGTTTGTTTAAAGCTTTCATTTCCCAGGCCTTCCACCTTGGCTAGCCCTGCTGACATTATGCAAATAGACATTGATGTATTCCACTGTTCTAGGGGCCTCTGGAAATAACAGCAGTGACCAAATTACACAAGTCACTGCCCTTATGGGGCTCGTAATCTATGAAAGGGGTACAGAGATACAATAAACTGCTTGCCAAGTAAATATGTCATTTGTCAGATGGCAATAGATGCTATGAAGCAAATCAAAGTGGTTGATTTTCCACCCAAGCAGGGTGGAGTGGGGTGCTCGTTTACATAAGGAGTTCACCATCTGTCACTGATAAGATGACATTTGAGCAGAGAACTGAAGGAAGAGCATCCCAGGTGGAGGATAAAGCAAATACAATGAACGTGATATTTTCAAAATTCAACAGGGAAAATCATTACTTTTAGCTCCATAGTAGAGTGGTGCTGGGGTACCTTGAGATGACTTTGTCCAGCAGATAAGTCAAAAGGTGTTTCTGCTTGCCTCTGAAGCCCCTTGCACTTGCAGCTGATTTGCTTCGAGATTAGGGTTTGCTAAAGCTAACACTAAAATTAGTTTTCATTTCCTAAGTAAACAGCAGCTGGCAGTACATTTGAGGTTGGAGAGCAGCCTGAATGAGCAGAGTAGCAAAGAGGAAAAGAAAATCAAGGCTTTCACATTTGCTGGGGAAGGATAGGCACGTATCAGTAACTGAGTCAGGTGATCTATTCAAGCCCCCCCGGGTGACGGTGTCTTCTGAAATCATAACAAGTTAGAAGCCTCACTGTCATCAGGAATATTTTCCTTTCCCTCCTGCTCCTTCTTCATTCCATCAGCAAATTCTGTAATGTCTCCCTCAGAACGAGCACATGAGGCTGGGCACAGTGACTCATGCTTGTAATCCCAGCACTTCGGGAGACCAAGGCAGGAGGATCACTTGTAGGCCAGGAGTTCAAGACCAGCCTGGGCAACATGGTGAAACCACATCTCTACCAAAAACAAAATACAAAAATCAGCTTAGCTGGGCATGGTGGCGCATATGTGTAGTGCTAGCTACTTGGGAGGCTGAAGTGGGAGGATCACCTGAGCCTGATGAGGTCAAAACTGTAGTGAGCCATGATTGTGCCGCTGCATTTCAGTCTGGGCAACAGAGCAAGACTCTGTCTCAAAAAAAATCAGCTTGGCTTGGTGGTGCACACCTGTAGTCCCAGCTACTCTGGAGGTTGAGATGCGAGGATCGCTTGAGCCCAGGAGTTTGAGGCTACAGTGAGCTGTGATTGTGTCACTGTACTCCAGCCTGCATGACAGAGCAAGACCCTGTCTCAAAAATAAAATAAAATGCCAACATGATCATGTCACACTCTTGTATTAATAACGTCTGTTTGTTCCCATGCCCAGTTGATTCTTAATTTTTTGTAGAGGTGGAATCTTACTATATTGCTCAGACTGACATACAGTTATTTCTACAATATCTTATTCGTTGCATGGACTGGCCCTATTCACAGGGAATACACAAGAAGGTGAATACCAGGAAGGGGGCACCACTGAGGGCCATGTTGAAGGCTGACTACCACAGGTACCTAACTCAAAGGGTTGCCATGGAGATTAGATGCATTAGCATATGGAAAGAATCCTAGACCAATGCTCATACACAGTAAATGCTGATACATGTTAGTTTTTGTTATTATGGGCCCGCAGGGTAGCAGTTTCACTACACATACTGTTGTTTTTAAGGAATAATCTTTCCACCTTATTTTTTTGTTTTTATCTGGTTACAAATTAAAATCAGCAATTTTCTTTTTCTTTGTGTTTCTTTTTCTTTGCCAATCTTCAATCTCAAAGTCACCTATGGATTTTTCAGTTGATATTGTGTTTTAAAACAACTGTAAATGGTTTTTGAACTTATGAAAATAATAATGCTTATTCAAAAACTTAACAGAAATATGTATAAGATGGCCAGGCACAGTGGCTCATGCTTGTAATCCCAGCACTTTGGGGTCAGTTGAGGTCAGTAGTTCAAGATCCAACTGGGCAACATGGCAAAACCTCATCTCTACTAAAAATACAAAAATTAGCCAGGTGTGATGCTGCGTGCCTGCGATCCCAGCTATTTGGGAGGGCGAGGCAGGAGAATCGCTTGAACTTGGGAGGTGAAGGTTACAGTGAGCTGAGATCCTGTCACGGCTTTCCAGCCTGGGCAACAGAGAAAGATTCCATCTGAAAGAAAGAAAAAAGAAAGAAGAAAGAAAGAGAGAGAGACAGAGAGAAAGAGAGAAAGAGAGAGAAAGAAAAAAAAGGAAAGGAAGGAAGGAAGAGAGAGAAAGAGAAAGAAAGAAAAAGAAGGAAAGAAAGAAAAGAAGGAAAGAAGGAAGGAAGGGGAAAGAAAGAGAAAGGAAAAGAAAAGGAAAAAGAAAGAAGGAAGGAAGGAAAGAAAGAGAAAAGAAAGGGAAAGAGGAAGAAAAGAAAAGAAAGAAAGAAAAAAAAA
>PVKP010017288.1:6914-46570 GCA_004027715.1 Plecturocebus donacophilus
GAGCTGGGCCCTCTGCCCAAGTGTCTACACCAGGAGCTGGGCCCTCTGCCCAAGTGTCTACACCAGGAGCTGGGCCCTCTGCCCAAGTGTCTACACCAGGAGCTGGGCCCTCTGCCCAAGTGTCTACACCAGGAGCTGGGCCCTCTGCCCAAGTGTCTCCCCCAAAGCCTACCATGAGCCTGGCATTTTAATAGGAAAGTATTTTCCTCTTTCCTCCTGGAAGTTTACGGTTATGTAGGGAAGTCCTGCTCAAGCACAATGGAGGGAAGGGACTAGGAAGCATCACCTTCAACCATGACCAGGCTGCCTGCCAAATCTCCCGGAAGGTGGGAGATGATGAATATATCTCCCCGACCTGCCGGTGTAGTCCACGGGGGTCAATCTCAGGCACGAAATGTCATTCAAGTTTCCTGTTTTATCTTAAAAGTTTGCATGAAATTTGCATTCTACTCCAAGAAATGAAGGTATGCCTTATATTTAAAGTTTTTCATAAAAATAATGATTTTCTTACTTAAATACCATTCTGGGTGAACGCTCAACATTTAATTCCGTGGTGAAGGCTGTGAGACTCCCTTCTGTCCATGCAAAGGTTTAAAGCTTTAACAGGGTACTTCATATTTTTAAGTCTTGCTTATGTACCACTTATTAATAATGATGAATCATTATTCATGCCGTCTCGTCAGCTAGAGGGGTGAGGAAAGGACTTACTAATATTCTAAGCCACCATGTGGGAGAAGAGCTAAAAATAACGTGGTAGAAACAAATACATCTAAGCTGAAGCCACCACTGGAGAAGTCTATCCAGTGGCTATTTGCGTGATCCTTAGACTGTGTGTAGGCAATGCGGCCCCCAAGGTAAAATGACATTGCAAGCACTATCAGTTCAATGTTCTTGCCTTTTCTCTCCTCTAAAGTGGCTACTTTGACATAAACAAATGCAAGGAAATTACGAATGCATGTAAAAACCACGTTTTAAAGGAGAAAATTTTAAGAAATCAAATATGAAAATATATATATTAATATTTACTCTGTGAGAGACAAAGTATTCAAACGGTGCATATTCAAAAGCAAAACCAACCCAAAGAAAGGGCTAAAAGTTATTTTCATAACTCATGCAAATACATTAAAAGAGCAAGGCACCACTACAAAATTAAAATGTTATTACTGCTCCTACTTAAAAGTATGATTTTACCCAAATATACTTTAAGAATCCATTCATCAATAGGATGGCACGTTTGAAACCGTAGAAAATTCTCCTGGGCATCCCACTCCCTCCTTTGCTCAATGTGCAGCAAAAGGCGGATGTTTTGCAAACCACTGGGTTCTGTGTCATATCTCACAAGCCCTGAGTGACATCTAAACAGCTTTACCTGAAAGACCCGTAACTCAGTTCTTTGACTGATAATTCAGTCTGTTCATTAAGGTCAAAATTCTAAACTGATATGAATGAAGAATTATACTCTGAATTTGGCAGAAGTTCCTATTTAAAAATATAAAAAAGAACAAATGCTCTGTTGTTCTTTTCACTTACCACAGCCTGGTTTGAGCTTTCCTGTAAATCCCACAGCAGGATATGGTTATCAGCCAATGAAATGATTTTCTTCCCATCTCCCATTGGCTCCCACACGACACTAAGAGAAAGAGACGTACCAACTGTTAACGTAAACATTTGAGATACCCAGCCTGGTAGCTCAGAGCTGTGATACACGTTCTTCATGACGTAGGAGCCCTGTTCCTGTCCTGCAGTCACTAGAGTATTTATTACACTGTCATCTGGCAGAGCCTGTCAACACTGCAACATTACTGCTGTCTCAGTGTTATGGACTGAATTATACCCCCGCCACATTCATGTGTGGAAGTCCCAGCCTCCCACCCAGTGTGGCACTGCAGGTGCCCCTCGATGTACCCAAGGGCTATGTTCCCCACCTATGTACGTTTAAAATATCATGAGCTGAAAATGTAGTGAATGCACCTAACCCACTCATCATCAGAGCCAGCCCAGCCTACCTTAAACACGCTCACAACACTCACATCAGCCTGCAACTGGGAAAATCATCTAACACAAGACCTACTTTAAAAGAAAGTGATGAATATCTCATGTAATTTATTGGATATCATACTGAAAGTGAAAGGTAAAATGGTTGTATGGGACTCAACATGCAGTTTCTATGAATGTGCAGCGCTTCCATGTGATTGTAAAGTTGAGAGGCCATAAGTTGGGACTGTCTGTATTTGAAATGGAGCCTTTGAGAGGTGAATAGGGTTAGAGGAGGTCATGAGGGTGGGGCCCTTGCAATGAGATTCGTGCCCTTGTAATAAGAAAGCTGGAGGGCAGGCTTCTCTCTCTCTCCAACACGTGAGGACACAGTGAGAAGGCAGCTGTCTACACATCAGTAATGGAGTCCTCACTAGGAAACGAATCAGCCAACACCATGATCCTGGACTTCCAGCTCTGGGAACACATTTCCACGTTGATGCTGCCCAGCATGTGGCATTTCATATGGCAGCCCAAGCTAAGATACTCGCCAACAGGGGCTTCATCAGTAACTAAGGAATGGACCTGTGGGGACTGGAGGGTGGAGAGGCAGCAAGGAGAAGGCGATTTGCACAGGATGCCCACATCCTCTGTAGCGATCTCCTTAGGCACTCAAGGATAAGGGCAAAGTACTGGAGGAGATGGGAGGGCAGAGCTTAGAGCAGGGCAGGGGTACTGCCATGGGCCACACCAGGCTCAGGGTCTGCCCTGCCTGTGACGTTAGGCCATTTCTTGATGTTTGAGCCAATTTGAGCCACAGTTTCCCATCATCTCCCCTCAAGTCATCCTAACTGATACAGTGTGTATTCAGTTACTCAACAAAGACCAAACCCCTCGCATCTCTGCAGTAAAGCCATACAGAGACCAAGAATTTTTCAACTTATTTGCAAATATGGGTCTCTGTTTTCTCTGGTGAAATTCTTAAATACTTATTTACAAAGAAGGGAATTTCATTCCACGTGCTTTAACCTGTGAGTAACTAAAGACATCAATAAGGTACTACGCTATTTCTTTTTCAAACAGAACACAACACAGACTGATTGGGGGTACGCTCAAGCATACCTCTCTTACACCGTCACCTCAGGACTGGCCACGGAGCTCTTATTATGTGTAATCACAACATTAATATCATTCAAAACCACAATTTCTTTCTCATTTATAGTTTAAGGAACACACAGAAAGCTCACAGTACTGTTCTCAAACGACTATCACACCTAGATTGACAAAGAGTTCACTGTATCTTATCTAATTATCATCATAATAAACACACAATATGTAGTAAACAAGACCAAAACTCTACAGCTAGGATGCCGGAAAACCTGCTCCTGTCCAGGTTAAGACAATGGCGTGTCCACTGCTCCTGTCCAGGTAAGACAATGGCGTGTCCACTGCTCCTGTCCAGATAAGACAATGGCGTGTCCACTGCTCCTGTCCAAGTAAGACGATGGTGTGTGCACTGCTCATGTCCAGGTTGAGACAATGGTGTGTGCACTGCTCATGTCCAGGTAAGACGATGGCTGATCCTAATGTTGAAGATGCTTCTTTGGAGCAAAATGATCACATTTCTCTCGGCAGCCCCATTATCGCAGGTTAGCATAGGCAGAGTTCGGACAGCTTGACAATGAATTCCAAGGGACAAATGCAATGCAGGGAGAGAAGGATGCAATGGGCAGCCCACAGAGCTTGTGCTGCTGGAGGAACGCCTTACTGTGTGGGACATTTTCCATGTGACAGGGAGTAAATTTAGCCGGATTCGTAAGCTCCCAGGCAGATCTCACTAAGAACTCACGTGTGCTCCCCACCAAAAGCAAGCAAGCAAAAGACTGCAGCAAGGAGTATCTGTGTGGGCCACGCCAGTGCATGCAGTGACAGTGACTTCGCAGCACGGGAGTGTCCGTTGGGCTATGCCAGCGCATGCAGTGACAGTGACTTCGCAGGACGGGAGTGTCCGTGTCGGCCACGCCGGCGCATGCAGTGACGGTGACTTCGCAGCACGGGAGTGTCCGTGTGGGCCACGCCAGCGCATGCAGTGACAGTGACTTCACAGATGGCACCAGCAGGATGCAGTCGACATCAGAACCAGGACACTTGGGGTTTTTAACAGAGGCTCCAGAAAGGCAGAGATTCCCTTCCCAACTAACTCACATATCACAGGATGAGAACTAGCCCATCTGATGTCAAAGACTCACTATCTAATTATGAATCAAAGTTAAGAGCTTGTAAGTTATCCATGTTTCCCACAGAGCTATTTTAATAATGCACAAACACTAACCTTGGCTACCTTCTTTGGTGCCATAGATATGTGACTAAAGTGTCCCTAAACAGATGAAATGTTTCTGAATCATACACCCCATCTATTAAGACTCTTCTATGTTCCCCACAATGACCAGTAACCTTTGGGGTACACAACACTTAATACTTGTTGATGAATTCTAAGAGTGAAGAATTCCAGGTAGTAGTGAAGATGTCATATTAACAAATGAGACTATTTTAAAATAAATTTAGTTAACGGTTAGTACATTTGGATTTGGATAATAGCCAACAACCCTAGAATAAGGAAATGTTTTAAAGGCCTCTGAACAACTTCGAACCTTTGAATATTGCATTTCAGAGAGCAGCATCCTCAAGCCCTTCCTCAGAAGACAAGTGTGCCCTTTCAATGGCCCGCAGTCCCAACATATGTGGTCATAAGGTTTCTAAGTCCACGAGACAGCAAAGTTGTAGATGAGAAGAGAAAAGGGGTGGCTGTAAACAGAAACGAAGGTGAGTCCACAAGCCAAAAAAGATGATTAACTCAGAGCAAGATAGACCCAGGGGAAGGAAGCAAAAGTACAGGAATCAAAAAGACCCCATAACCTAGGGGAGTTGGTTTTGGAAGGACTTTGAAACTCCAGCGTGTACTCACAAAGCCGTAAGGGCAACACTGCAGTACAGTTTGTGTCAGGAACTGTTCTTACTCATGACCAAGAATCACTGGGATTTACAGGCAGTAAGCTCTAAGAAGTGGCAAACGTCAAATTTTTGTTTTGAAAAGTTTTCATCTGAATGTTTTTCTTTAATTTGATGTTTAACTTCAATAAACACAGGTGCTTAATAAAACTCAAATTATCCAGAAAAAGTAACCCCATATGATTATAATTTGTCAATTAACAAAAAAAATTAAAAAGGACAACCCTAAAGATGTCAGATAGCTAAGATTTAGATCCAAATTTTTTTTAAAAATTGAGTTAACCTCATGTCAAAACACTGTACAAAGAGGTGTACATTATATCCTGCTGCAGATTAGAGGCTGAAGTCACTCTCTGTGAAGCAACATGCTTCACAGAGAGAGGTGGACACAGTATCATGGGTCAAATCTGATGGCAGATATTCAGAAACCACCTATCACAAAAACGCTGCAACCAGCAAGACCCAGCATGGTACCAGTCTGAGACAGCACTTCCTGGGCCCCAGTGAAAATCTTCAGAGGCCCTACTGATTACCCTGATACGCCCCTCAGAGTGCAACGACACCTTAGCTGAGAAACCCCATGGCCACTCCCAGGCAGTAGAGGAGGTTTCACTCCCCACCCCCTCATAAGCAATGCTGAATACAGGTAAGTCAGGGGCACACCCAACACAGCCCTGGTACACTCTAGAGCACCCACAGTGAGTTAGGAGCACACCCAGCATGGCCCTGGCACACTCTAGAGCCCTCACAGTGAGTCAGGTGCACATGTACACGATGGCCGTAGTACATTCTAGACATTTATAGAATCAGGCACGCACACTCACAATGGGTGAAGTGTACTCTGGAGTACTCATAGTGAGCTGGAGACACATGCACACAATGGCCATGGTACATTCTAGAGCATTTATAGAGTTGGGTGCACACACACACAATGGCCATAGTACATTCTAGAGCATTTATAGAGTCAGGTACACACACTCACAATGGCTGAAGTACACTCTAGAGCATTCACAGTGAGTCAGGCGCACACACACAAGATTACCGTGGTACATTCTGAAGCACTCACAGTGAGTTGGTGACACACACACACAATGGCCATGGTATACTCTGGAGCATTTATAGAGTCGGGTGCACACACAATGGCCGTGGACAGCTCTGGGACATTTTGAAGCATCCATTTCATGTCCTAGGGAGCTGATGGCCATAATCAGGTGCTCCCGAAAACTTGTTTCACAAAAAAACTCGCGTTTTTTCTTTTGCTTAGCAAGACACTTACTTACATATGTATTTGAATGGGTACCAGTTCCAAAGTGGTAGCGATTGAAAGCTGAATGAAACCCTTCCTCTACACGCACACCCAGCAAGCACAGCATCCCGCACTGCAGAGGAGCGTGTGCTCTGAAGGACGCTCTCCCGGCGGACAGATCGCGGCAACAATGCCTCCCTCCCCTGGCTAGAAGAAATGGGTGCCCTCGTCTAGTTTTGCTCCAGGCGTGGAATAAAAGAAGGAGCGAAGACAAGGGTATTTCCTGCAGGAAATCGTGGTGCACCATTCCACTCATTTTCTCTGCATGCAACTGATTTCACATCTGCCTTGGCATGGGCCACAGGATATATTTCTCTATGAAAAGGCTCATATTTCTCAGTCATATTATCAGAGGAAACAATAACATGAATTTCAAGTGGCTGTATAAGTAACTTTTTAGATGTATAAAGAAAAAATATAATTCAAAAAGAAGCAAAAAAGGCTTAAAAAGTACAAGAGGTAATACTGATTTGCTTTAGAAAATAACTTGGCTTCGAGTTCTCACAGGTGAAGGTTTCAAGAAACGCTTCTTGGGTTCTGAAGATCGCAAGAGAACATCATCAGGCTGTGACGAAGTCTGCGAAGAGCACAGGGAAACAGAAGGCCATGTGGCACTACAGCCTTGGAGGTTACTGAGTCTGTGGGAGGGAGGCCTGAGCGTGCAGGGCCCTGAACAGTGATTGCCAGACAGACTGAAAACCTGGGACCTGGGTGGATGGCTGCACGATGACATCGCGGATTCGCTTTCGGAGAGACCAGATCAAGACATCATCTTGCTAGAAGTCTAGGAAACCAAATACACAAACCAGCTTCATGGGTTTCTGGAAACACAGCCATGGTGGTGCATGTTTGCAGGGTAGTGGCGGGCGGTTACCTAGGCAATCACGGTTCTGTGTCTGTTTCTTGTTAAGAGGTAAATGTCAAGGCAAAGAGGAGAAGGGCCAAGACAGTTCAGAAGAATCTGGGCACAGGAGCCTCAGGGTCCTACAGACTGCAGAAGCCTGAGACTGGCGAGGTGGATTATACTTCACAGGACAGGACTGAAGCTGGAAGGGCACATCGCTTACAGTAAAATAAGTAGTCTGCAGATGACGATGAAAAGAGACGTGAGCTATGGAAGGCAGCGCTGATTGCCTGTCACTTTGCCTGCACTCTCAGGCCTTGGCCAAAACACCACTTCCTCCCATGGAGCTGACGATCCTCAGAGGTCACTGGGATTTTCCCTGGTCCTTTCCAGGTGGCAGCCTGCACACCCCCACACATGCAGCACACTGGTCACCACCAGCACCCAGCTTCCTGGCCAGACTGCTGACTCTCTATGAGCAATGATCTCATGCCTCCCACTCACAGGAATATGCAAGTAGCCGGCACAGACCGTGACGGGCACCTAAGAGGCACTTGATAAACGTATGCTGACGAAGCAGGAGGGAAGAATTCTTCCCACCCTCCTCTGAGTATGTATGTCTTGTGCATTCTTAAACATATAAAAAATAAACTTAGAAAAAGAGTCTGTTTATCGAGTACAGCTCAGTGAAGACTGGTTCGCCTTAGAAACCAGTGGAAAGGGTTTGCTATTCAGTATCAAAAGTGCCTCATTAAAAAAGAGATTTTTGCGGCCAGGCGCGGTGGCTCACACTTGCAATCACAGCACTTTGGGAGGCTAAGAGGGGCAGATCATGAGGTCAAGAGATCGAGATCATCCTGGCCAAGATGGTGAAGCCCCATCTCTACTAAAAATACAAAAATTAGCTGGGCATGGTGGCATGAGCTTGTAGTCCTAGTTACTTGGGAGGCTAAGGCAGAAGAATCGCTTGAACCTGGGAAGCAGAGGTTGCACAGAGCCAAGATCGGGCCTCTGCACTCCAGCCTGGTGACAGAGCAAGACTCCATCTTAAAAAAAAAAAGAAAAAAGAAAAAAAAGAAAAGATTTTGCCTTGTGAATCAATTCACAAGGGGCTGCCAGGGCCAGGTCAAGGTGCAGCCCTGCAGGTGGCCCCAGGGTGGACATCCGCCCTCTGTTCTCGCGATGCTCCTCCTCCCAAATCCGCCCACTCCTGTTCCGAGGGCTGGAACTGCAGGCGGCATGCCTGTGGACAAAGCCAGAACCAGTTCGTCCAGTGGGGACTCCCCAGCTCTAACCGCATGTCCCATGTGACCCCTAAACTCCCACATATCACACAGAAAGCGCTGCTCTGTGGCACCTGGCTCTTCATCCACAAGATCCACCCCGGGAACAAACTCTCTGGAGTAGTTACACCTCTCCATCATGCTCAAACTGTAAATGCAAAACAAACAAAGCTCGCTCAATTGTAATTTTTTAACGTCTGATGTGCTGCTTTTTCTTGAGTCTAACCTGAGATCTGGCCAAGGCTTTGTGATTTCATTCCAGGTTGTCTGGAGATACCGCCTGCCCATTCCCACCTTACCAGCTAAATTTGTCTCCCAGTAGTCTCTGCCTGGTCCCATCCCAGCCTGTATTTGCTGTTTTCCATCATTAAAACAAGAAAACAAACAGTGTCTTGCTTTAAGGACTTACCATCCAGATAGAGCCTTAGCTCAAGTGCTGCTTCCAACAGGACGTCAGCTTCAACCACGCCTGACGGCAACCGGCACTTACAGAGCTCCAACCACACGCCAGGCTTTACCTGCAATACTGTCACATCCGCCTTACTCTACACATGAGGTGCTCGACTAGAAAGATTCAGAATTGGATGCTGCACTCCTGTCTGTCCAGCAGCTCTTACTGGCAAACAGACTTCACCCCAGAGCACCAGCAGTGCCTGGCTGGCTGGACACTGTATCACAAGGCTCCAGGCCCCACGGCTGGACCCCGCGATCAAGGCACAGTGCCTGCCCCACATGTGGCCAGGAAGAGGCAGCCCAGGCTGCAATTTTTCTGCCCCTCTAAGAGACTGAGCTGACCAGGAATAAGTGCTCCCAACAGGACTCCCCCCGCCACACACAACCTTCAACATCCCGGCATGGACAGCTCCCTAATTCAAATGCAAGCTCCCTCAGTAACAGCACAGGACCTACCAAGGCTGAACATCGGATTCACCTGAGTGCCTGCTGGCAATGCCACCGGCAATGCCGCAACTGCCGGAACCCCTGCTACCCCTGAAGAGGAGCTTGCCCGCCCCGAGTGCTGCGGTGAGGGTTCGTGAAACATCGTGAATCCCGGCACCAGAGCTCCTCCGCTGGGGTTGCAGCCCAACACCGGCCACGAAGCCACATCAGGGAGCCGGGGCCAGCATAAGCCTGAAGTGGAATGGAGCAGAGCACAGTGTGCCACAGGCTTGCAATGTGAGTACTCCCTTGTGAAACGTTCATTTCAGTTCTGTCCATGTATATTTATATATATACATGTGTGGGGAAGTCATCATGTAAAACTATCTGTAGGTCCAGTCAAAACAAATTTGGAAAATACTGCTTCAGATCATATTGTTGGGTTTCTGCCCAGCCCCCAGCTTTACAGAAGTGTCCTTGACAACTGGAATTTGTGTATATTTAAGTAGTACACTGTGTGTGTGTGTGTGTGTGTGTGTGTGTGTATTACAGGGTATTGCTTGTCACCCAAGCTGCAGTGCAGTGGTGCAATCATGGCTCACTGCAGCCTTGACCTCCATTTGTGTATATTTAAATAGTATGCTGTGTTGTGTATGTGTGTGCATGCACACGTGTGTGTGCATGACAGGGTATTGCTTGTCACCCAGGCTGGAGCGCAGTCGTGACTCATTGCAGCCTTGACCTCCATTTGTGTGTATTTAAATAGTACACTGTGTTGTATATGTGCGTGTATGTGTGTGTGCATGCGTACGTGCATTTGTGTTTGGGTGGGCGTGGTTGTGGGTGTATGACAGGGTATTGCTTGTCACCCAGGCTAGAGTGCAGTGGTGCTATCACAGCTCATTGCACCCTTGACCTCCTGGGTCCAAGCAGTCCTCCCACCTCAGCCTCTCAAGTACCTGGGACCACAGGCACATGCTACCATGCTCAGCTAATTTTTAAATTTTTTGTGAAGACAAGATCTCCCTACATTGCCTAGGCTGGTCTCTCCTGGCTCAAGAAATCCTTCCATCTCAGCCTCCCAAAATGCTGGAATTACAGGCATGAGCCACCACGCCTGGCCACAATATGATGTTTTGATGTGCATCTACTTTGCAAAATTACTGCCACAATTATACTAATTAACATATCCATCCCCCCCACATAGTTAACCCCCTTTTTTGTCATGAGAACACTTAAGATGCAATCTTAGCCAATTTCAAGTACACATTATAACTACAGTTCTCATGCTATACGTGAGGTATCCAGAACGTATTCATCTTATAAGCAGAACGTTCCTAACCTTTGACCAACACTTCCCGATTCCCAAGCCCTCCCACCAGCCTCTGGTAACCACCACTGTACTCTTCCTTTCTAGAAGTCTGACTTTTGTCAGATCCCACAGGTAAGTGAGATCGTGCAGTGTTTGTTTTCTCGGTCTCATTTTACTTAGCATAATGTCCTTCAGATCCTTCCATATTGTTTCAAATGGCAGGACTGTCTTCTTTTTAAAGATTGAAAAATATTCCAAGGTAGATGTATCTACCACAATTTCGTTATCCCTTCATCTGTCAAATGGACAATTATGTATTTTCTACATGTTGGCTACTGCGAATAATGCTGTCATTGACATGGAGGTGCAGAGATCTCTCTGGGCTACTGATCTCCTTTCCTTCAGATGTACACACAGAAGTACGACTGCTGGGTTGTAGTTCTACTGTTAATTTTTGAGGAACCTCCAAACCATTTTTCCATTACATTCAGTCCCACCTAGAATATATAAAAGTGCTTCCTTTTCTCCACATTCTCCCCAAGCCTTACCTTTCGTCTTTTTCATGCTGGCCATCCTAACAGGTGTGAGGTGATGTCCCGCTTTCCTGACGGTCAGTGACATGAGCACCTTTCGTATGCCTGTTGGATATCTGCATGTCTTCTTCAGAGAAATGTCTATTCAGGTCCGTTATTCACTTTTAAACTGGGTTATTCTGTTTGCTTGCTATTGAGTTGTATGAGTTCCTTATATATTTTGGATATTAGCCCCTTATTGGATGTACAGTTGCTTCCACTCCGTACATTGCCTTTTCATTTTGCTGATGTTTCTTTTGCTGTGCAGAAACTTTTACATTTGATGCATTCTCATTTGTTTATTTTTGCTTTTGCTGCTTGTGCTTTTGTGTCTTATCCAAAAGATCACTGATAAGGTTTGGCCTGGTGTTCTCACACAAATCTCGTGTCAAGTTGAAATTCCCATTATTGAAGGAGGGGCCTGGTGGGAGGTGATGATATCATGGGGACAGCTTTTTCCCATGCTGTTCTCATGACAGTAAATAAGTCTCATGAGTTCCAATGGTTTTATAAAGCACAGTTTCCCCTGCATATGCTTTCTTGCCTGCTGCCATGTAAGACATGCCTTTGCTCCTCCTTTACCTTCTGCCATGACTGTGAGGCCTCCCCAGCCATGTGGAACTGTAAGTCCAATAAACTTTTTTCTTTATAAATTACCCAGTCTCAGGTATGTCTTTATTAGCAGCATAATACAGTAAATTGGCACTGCAGGGAGCGGGACACTGATGTAAAATTAACCAAAAATGTGGAAATGATGCTAGAACTGGGTAACAGGTAAATGTTGGAACAGTTTGGAGGGCTCAGAAGAAGACAGAAAAATGTGGGAAAGTTTGGAACTTCCTAGAGACTTGGAGGGCTCACAAGACAAGAAGATGTAGGAAAGTTTGGAAGTTCCTACAGACTTGTTGAATGGCTTTGACCAAAATGCTTACAGTGATGTTGGGAGCTGGAGTAATGGGTACTTGCTATGCCTTAGCAAAGAAACTGTGGCATTTTGCCTCTGCCTGAGAGATCCGTAGAACTCTGAACTTGAAAGAGATTATTCAGGGTATCCGGCAGAAGAAATTTCTAAGTGATGAAGCATTCAAGAGGAAGCAGAGGATGAAAGTTGGAAAATTTGGAGCCTATCTGATAGAAAAGAAAAACCCATTTTCTGGGGAGAAATTCAAGCCTGCTGCAGAAATGTGCACAAGTAACAATAAGTTGAACGTTAATCACTAAGACAAGGGAAAAATTTCTCTGGGGCTTGTCAGTTTCATGGAAGCCACTCCCATCACAGGCCCAGAGGCCTAGGAGAAAAAAATGGTTTCATGGGCCAGACCCAGGGTCCCTCTGCTCTGCACAGCCTTGGGACATGGTGCCCTGCGTCCCAGCTGCTTCTGCCCCAGCTGTGACTAAAAGGGGCCAAGGTACAGCTCAGGCCATTGGGTCAGAGGGTGCAAGCCCGAAGCCTTGGCATTTCCACATGGTGTTGAGCCTGTGAGTGAAAAGAAGTCAAGAATTAAGGTTTGGAAACCTCCGTCTAGATTTCAGAGGATGTGTGGAAATGTCTGGGTGTACAGGCAGAAGTTTGCTGTAGGGGCAGAGCCCTTATGACGAACCCCTGCTAGGGCAGGGCAGAAGGGAAATGTGAAGTCAGAGCCCCTACACAGAGTCCCCACTGGGGCACAACCTAGTAAAACTGTGAGAAGAGGGCCACCAACCTCCAGATCCCAGAATGGTAGATTCACCAACAGCTGGCACTGTGCACCTGGAGAAGCTGCAGATGAGTACCAGTGCCAGCCTGTGAAAGCAGCTGGTGGGGTTTGCCCTGCAAAGCCACCATGACCGAGCTGCTCAAGGAATCTGGGAGCCCACCTCTTGCATCAGCATGACCTGGCTGTGAGACATGGAGTCAAAGGAGATCATTTTGGAACTTTAAGGTTTAATGACTGCCCTACTGGACTTTCAACTTGCCTGAGGCCTGTAGCCCTTTTGTTTTGGCCAATTTCTCCCATTTGCAATGGGTGTATTTACCCAATGCCTGTACCACCACTGTATTTAGGAAGTAACTAAGTTGCTTTTGACTTTACAGATGCATAGGCAGAAGGGACTTGGCTTGTCTCAGATAAGACTTTGGACTTGAACTTTTGGGTTAATGCTGCAATAAGACTTTCGGGGACTGTTGGAAGGTCATGATTGTGTTTTAAAATGTGAGGACATGAGATCTGGGAGGGGTCAGGGGCAGAATGATATGGCTTGGCTGTGTCTCCATCCAAATCTCACCTTGAATTATAATCCCCACAATCCCCACATGTGAAGGGCAGGACCAGGTGGACATAATTGAATCATGATGGCAATTTCCCCCATGAGATTCTTGTGATAATGAGTGAGTCTCATGAGATCTGATGGTTTTATCGGCCTCTGGCATTTCCCCTGCTTGCACTCACTCTGTCCTGCTGCCCTGTGAAGAAGGTGCCTGCTTCTTTGCCTTCCACATGAGTGTAAGTTTCCTGAGGCCTCTCCAGCAATGTGGAACTGTGAGTTAATTAAACCTCTTTCCTTCATAAATTACCCAGTCTGAGGAATGTCTTTATTAGCAGCAGGAGAACAGACTAATACACCCTGGTCAAATGCTGAATTAATAAAGTCACATTTAGGTGAAAGTACAAGACACAGAAATTATTTTTTTAATGAGAATTTCAGCTGGAGGATGAACAGAGAAGTTGTCATGGAATAACAAAATCTTGTAGTTGTCCAGTCCAGCTTCCCAGCAGTGTGCATGAGACACTGGTATAAAATATTTGTAAAATCAACCAGAAAAGATTTTCCTGGAGATTCATGCATTTAGTTAGAATAATGGAATGGTAAGGAACTCACTCCTTGAAAACAATAAGGGCACAAGCTTTTGCCTATCACAGCCAAATTTACACTTAGTGTGCCTGCTGCTTTAGCACATCCTAACACAGTCATTCTCTCCTTGGCATCCTTAATTCCTGTAGGAGCTCTATTATCAGCTGAAGTTGGTGTCTTTCCACAGCAACACCACCAAAACAGTGATGTTTCATCAGCAATACAGACTCGTTCTGGCATCAGATTTTCAATAGCTTTGAGCTTGGCAAGCATGTCAAAGAATTCTCCACTGCTTTGTGATTAGCAGATGTTTTATCACCACACATCTTTTAAAATTTAATGCTGTGTCTTTTCTTACATTTCTGCAATTAGTCTGTTGAATGTTCATAGCTCCCTTCCATTTTCAGTTCATTGTGGTAGATCTTTGCTTGTTTCATGAGCAGAAGTGTTCACTGCAATGCTGATGAATCCACTTTCAATACACAATTAGGATCTTCAGTTTTTGCTTTATATAGTGTTTTTCTATTTTTCATTAATGTCTGTTCATTACTTTCAGCATAAAACTTCAACCGTTTATCCTTCTGTTTCTTCAGCTCATATGTGGTGTCATTCCAACATGATGCTCTTCTGTTTCGCACTTACATCACTGTCCAGTTTCTCCAACAGTGTGATTTCTATGCTATAAATACAAATGCTTCCTTTTTTCATATCGCTATTACTCACAGGGGTATCTGCTAGCTTTTGTTGACATTTTCGGCATTAGCTTTACACCACATAAGAACATAATGCTTCCCATCCATGAACGCCGAACATTTTCCCATTTGTTTGCATCTTCTTCAATTTCTTTCATCAATGGTTTGTAGTTCTCGGTGTGCCATTGGCTTGATAAAAGTTATTCCTAAAAATTTTATTCTTTTTGATGTTGTTGTAAATGGAACTGTTTTCCTAATTTCTTTGTTGGACAGTTCATTGTCAGTATACAGAAATGCAAAGAATAAGCAAAAACCATGGTGATCAATGCACATAGGTCTTGGCCACGTGGAATACTGTGGGGAATCTGTCACTGGGGCAAATCCATCCTGCACACATGACATTTTTTTACTCTTTGTGGTTGTGTGTAGGGAAATCTGGGCATGTGCAGAAAAGATTCACTGCAGCTGAAGGGGCAGGAGAGTTTTCCCCCTTGGGGATGCTGAATAAACTGTGTGTTATGCACCTGCATTTTGACTATAACCCACCACATGAGATTAGCTGTGACATTTTCCACTTGTGGTATCATATTCATGCTCTAAATGTTTCAGACTTTCGAGCATTTAGGATTTCAAATTTTCATATCAGGGATACATAGCCTATACCATTTATTGAAGAGACTGTCTTTTTCCCATTGTGTATTCTTGGTATATTTCTCAAAGGTTAGTTAACCATATAAGTGGTGGGTTTATTTCTGAGCCTTCTATTCTGTTCCATTGGTCTATATGTCAATTTGTAATGTCATACTATCCTGTTTCTATTGTAGCAGTCTTATGATTAGGAAGTGTAATGTCTCGAGCTTTGCTCTTCTTTCTCAAAGTTGCATTACCTATTCAAGGTATTTTGGGATTCCATATGAATTTCAGGACTTTTTTTCTCTATTTCTATGATAACTGCCATCAGAATTTTGATGGATATTGCACTGAATCTGTAGATCATTTTGGGTGGTATGGACATTTTAACAATATTAATTCTTCCCATCCGTGAACACTGAACATCTTTCCATTGGTTTGCACCTTCTTCGATTTCTTTCATCAGTGTTTTATAGTTTTCATCATAAGATCTTTCACTGCCCTGGTAAATGTTACTCTTAAGAAATTTATTCTTTTTGATGCTGTTGTAAATGGAACTGTTTTCTTAATTTCCTTCTTAGATAGTTCATTGTCAGTATACAGAAATGCAACTGATTCTTGTATGCTGATTTTGTATCCTGCAACTTTACTGAATTTGTTTACTGATTCTAACAATGTTTTAGTGGAGTCTTTAGGGTTTTCTATATTAGGATCATGTAGTCTGCAAACACTTTATTCTTTTCTGATCTGGATGCCTTTTGTTGTTTATTTCTTTTTCTTGCCTAATTCCTCTAGCTAGAATTTTCAGCTACTATGGTGGATAAAAGTGGCAAGAGTGGGCATCTATGTCTTGTTCCTGATATTACAAGAAAAGTTTTCAACTTTTCAGATGTTAGTTGTTGGTTGACACACATGCCATATATGGCTTTTTAACTTGTTGAGGTAAATTACTTCTATATCTAATCTGTTCGGAGTTTTTATCATGTGAAGATGTGGAATTCTGTCAAATGCATTTTCTGCCTCTACTGAGATGCTCGTATGGCTTTTGTCCATTTTGCTAATGTGGTACATCACATTTACTTACTTGGGTATATTGAACCATCCTTGTATCAGAGGAACAAATCCCCCTTAATAATGGTATGTAATCCTTTTACTGTGCTGCTGTATTTGGTTTGCTAGCATTTTATCAAGGACTTGCACTTACTTTCATCAGATATTCTATCCTAATTTTCTCTGCTAGTAGTGTCTTTGTCTGGCTTTAACATCAGACTAATGCTGGCCTCATAAAATATGTTTGGAAGTGTTCCCTCCTGCTAATTTTGTTGAAAGAATTTGAAAAGAACAAACATTAATTCTTCTTAAAATGTGTCGCAGAATTCAGCAGTGAACCAAGCAGGTCCTGGGCTTTTCTTTGTTGGGAGATTTGTTATTACTGATTTTCTTTACTCATTATTGGTTTATTCAGATTTTCTATTTATTCTTTATTCAGTCTTGGTAGGTTGTGTGTTTCCTCTATTTCTTCTAGGTTATCCAATTTGTTTATGCATACTTATTCACAAGTAGTCTCTTACCATCCTTTGTATTTCTGTGGAACCATTTATCATGTCTCTTATTTCTGATTTTGTTTGTGTTTTCTCACTTGTCGTAGCCTCACTAAAGGCTTGCCAATTTGTTTATCTTTTCAAAAAGCAGCTCTTAGTTTAGATATTTCTATTGCTTTTATCATTTCTACCTCACATATTTCTGCTCTGGTCTTTGTTATTTCCTTCCTTCTGCTAGCTCTGGGTTTAGTTTGTTCTTTCCTCTAGTTCCCTGAGGTACAGAGTTGAGTTGATTATTTGAGATCTTTCTTTTTTTCTGAATGTAGGCATTTATTGCTATTAAATTCCCTCTTAGAACTGCTTTGACTGCATCTCATAGTTTCGGGTATGTTGTGGCTCCATTTTTGTTTGCCATAAGATGTTTTTTGATCTCCTGCTTCACTGTTGGTCTTTTTTTAGTTATTTTAGGCCTTCTGACTGCACTTTACTTTGAGGTGCATCATCCCTCTTCTGTCGGCCTCACTGAACACAGGCCCATTATGATCCATTTCCACGTTGTTAGGACGGCATCACACTCACACTCCCCTCGGGAGAGAGCCAGCTCCTCCGTGTTGAATAGGTCTCACTAGGGTTTGCGTTTGCTTAAATTCTGCCAGCAGCCCTGTGAGTGGCTGTCTACACCTCTGTTCCTGTGTGTGTCCCTGTCAGCACTGGCTTCTCGCCTCTCTCAGCTGCCCTGAAAAGCACACGCACTCAAGTCTAACAAGTTTTGTTAACTAAATACTAAACAGCCCTAATTGGTCATGAGAGGAGTTCTCCTCTGAGTAAAAACAAGAAGCCTCTTGCCTTTGTGAAGTCTCACGTTAAGCTGTATTACTTCACATTGTAAACGCAAAGTCATATACACCCATTAAAAAGTTTAAAACTTTAGAAAAATAAAAGTCTCTCATTCTCCCACCCATAGATGATAACCATTGTTAATAAGTAAGTGATTGATATACAGCTTTCTAGGTCTTTTCTATGCATAAGCTGGTATGTATAATACAATCGTAATTATTACTTACAGAAATGTGATCAGGCTATTAACATTCAGCAACTTACTTTTTTCTTTTTTTATTTTTACTTAAAATATATATTGGGTAACTTTCCATATCAAATAGATATAATTCTTTCCAAAGGCTACACAGAATTCTATTGTGTGAATTTCCATAATTTTTTAATCCAATTCCCGTGTATGACACTTCAGTTGTTTCCAATTTTTCACACAATTGATTCATACAATGAAGCACTAAGTATCCTAGAGACAGACTTCTTAGCACACTTTAGGATAAGTGCTTAGAGCTATAATTGCTGGGCCAAAAGACAGACATGTTTCCAAAACTGTCTTCCTAAAAGGTGTGTTTCCCCCACATTCTCAGGGACACCGGATCCCAGCCGTAACTGTGATAGTGACTGTGCTGATCTCTTCCCCACGCCGACCTTGCGGGGCGTGTCTTCGCTGCCTCAATCTGTTTCCTAACAACCAGCGAGTCTGTCCACCTGTCACATGTGTGCTGGCTGCTTCTATCACTTCTGTGAATTGCTTCTTCATTCATAGCATCTATTTTGGAAGCCAAGCTAGGGAGCCTTCAAAGGGATGTCTGTTGACTTGCTCTTCATCAAAGTTCCATCTGGGTAAAATGTCCAGTGAGCTGAGGTCTAAGTGGGTGAAGAAGTTCAGCAGTAAAGAAGTCACTAACTTTTCCCTTAGAACTTTAAAAACCTCCAAGTCAGGAGCCTAAGTTCCCAGCACCCTGAGCAGGTGTCAGCAAGCTTTCGGTGTAAGGGCTCGATGACAAGTATCTCCAGTTTCGTGGGCCAGGTCAGGCTTCTGAGCTACTCAGCTCGGCCACTGTAGCACAGGAGTGGCTGCAGGTAACACACATCCAAAGGGTGGCAGCCAGGATGCAACAGAACCATATTTACACAAGCAGGCAGCAGGCTGGATTAGGCCCAGGGCCACAGAGTTAGGGGGTGGTGTGGGTCCATATTACCACTAGAATTCAACATGAAATGAATCAAAACACTAGCAGGAATGAGGCCATATGGGTTTGGCATGTCTTGTATTTTGCTGTTTTTTTCACAATAAATTGTGGTTTATGCTGCTGAGTTCACTGGCTGAAAATATCTAATACATCGCACACTTTAATTCTGAAACTGAAAAGAATGTCTTGCTTTAAACATGTCTGACTGAAGCACTCAGAACTCCTTCCTGTTTCTCTCTCCTTTCCATCTTTAAGAACAGGCATGAGTCCCCGAGAGTGGGAGGGAGTGCTCCGTGCCGGCTGGGGACAGCCACGTAGGTGGCTCCGGCGGCCAGGGCCCTGTGTCATGACGCTCCACACTGGGAGTCCCAACACGGCCAACGCACAATACAGAAGGAGGCCAGGCCCAGGCTGCTGGAGCCCAGGGCATGGCGGCGAACACCTGATAGAAGGGGAAAAAGCAAGGCTCATGCTTCACTCATGTCGGGTCCCCTGCAGCCCTGGTCGCCATGGCACACGCTGCAAGAGTGCGGGAAGCTGCAGAATTCCAAGCGGCAGAATCCCGAAAACAGCGTGTCCGCTGGGAGCCTCTGCAGCCTCTTTCCAAGTCCTGCGCTTGCGCTGGAAGATGCTCCTACTTTGCACAAGAGACCTGCTTTCTTGAGTGTCAAGATCCTGTGCTTTGAAATTAGTGCTCATCTCTGCAGCCACAAGGCCACAGCCTCCAAAAGACCCTCCAGAGAGTTTAGCTAACCAGCTGGTCCCGGCCTGCAGCCACATCCCTACCTGTCATCACTTTTGTCTTGCTGGAATAGGAACTCGAAGCCTCAAGATAATAGCTTTCTTTTTCATAAAACGTGAGTAAAGAATTTCAGCAAAGTAATTATCCTGCCTTTTAAGTACATATGTGTTGTCCGCCAGCAAGTTAGAACCGTTTAAGACTAACATGCAAACTTGCAAATCAAAAATTCTGGAAGGTGTGAATCAAAAAGGGAAAAGAAGACGACAACTCCTGATGACTGCCTACCTGTTACCCATGACTCTCTTCAGAGGCGTATGAGTCAGCGGACCGTTACAAATGACTTAAAAAGGTGATGCCGACGTGGAGACACAGAAACAGGCCACATCCCCTCAGCTCCTCCCTCTTCATGGCCTCAACCGGCCTTCGTCTGAAGATTAAGAGCCATGATCATCTGCACAGCAGCGGGTGGCTTTTAGCAAAGGTTTCCTTTAGAAACACAAACGCGCACATGCACACACACACACACACACACACACACACACGACAGCCACAGCTCTCGATGGCTTCCTGGGGTGACTGGCAAGGGCTCAAGTGAGCACGGTCCCTCAGGTCCACCTGGGACATGGGGAGGGTGAGAAGGAGCTGTCCAAACAAACGGCAAATGATTAACCTGAGAAGCAAGATCTGACTCTTCAGAATTAAGGCGTATTTTGAAAACTACAGACACACAATATACATATGGCAGTCAGGCCTTATCCAGTTTCGCTTTCCACAGTTCCAGTTACCTGGGGTCAGCCGCAGTCTAAAAACACATGAGTACAACAAGGTGTAGGGAGACAGGGAGAGAGACCACATTCACAGAAGCTTCACTACAGAATTGTCTTACCAGTGTTCTATTTTGTTAGTCATTGTCGCGTTAAACTCTTATTGCATCTAATTTATAAGTTATGCTTTATCATATGTATTGCACACAGGAAAAACATCGTACCTCTAGGGTTTCACACTATTAGCAGTTTCAGGCGTGCACTGGGGTCTTGGACCAGGGACTACTGTACGACTAAGAGCACAGATCACATGCAGTGCACTGAGAGGCAGGCGCAGAACAGCGTGGTGCATAAGTCTGCAGCAGCCTGCTTGGATTCAGCTCTGGGTGCCTGTGCCTCTCTGAGCCTTGGTTTCCTCACCTGTCCAGGCTGGATTCAGCTCTAGGCACCTGCGTCTCTCTTGAGTCCTGGCTTTCTCACCCGTCCAGTGGGGAGAACAGCAGTAAACGGACACTGCAGCTTTGGGATGATAGGAGCCAGTCTCGGGAACAGGCCTGCACACAGCTGGTGTTCAATAAGCCGGAGCTGCGGCCAGACACAACGAGCCCTGTGCTCCTAAAGTTGGACCCACCTCCATGGGTATTCGAGATAGCCAAGGGGAGAAGGATGTTTTTGGTCTCACAAACCTCCCTAATGTGCAAACAGCCTTCAACAGCAAAGGCTTATCTCACCCCAGATGCCAACAGCCTCCCTCACAAAAACCATAAAAGCTCCTTTAAAATTCGGCTGGAACACTGAAATGATCACCTTTACACGCACCAAAAACATTCCATGGAGATATATTTTAAGAGAAAAAAACCTCCGAGAGAGGTCTAAAACTCAGCGTTTTATATGTTCTGAAAGGCATGCAGACTCAAGCATGTGCGGCCATCCTGCCGGCGTCTTACCCAGGAGCTCGGGACCGGAGTCGCCAGCACGGCTTCCGGAGCGCCCCTTCCCCGGCGCTCTTCTGCACGTCAGCCGGGCCGGGCCTCACTTGTGTCCCTCCTCTAGAGCCGCAGGAGGTCCTGTCGCCTGCACGGGCCTGGGCTCTGGGCCCTGCGGGGAGGCTGCTTGTTCTCTGCTGCTTTTAAGGCTAACGCACAGAGTGGGAGACTTTCCTCACCTCTGTCTCTCTACACAGACATCATACACCATGCACACCCCACAGTGTCACAGGGGCCCAGAGTGGAGCCTTCCTCCCAGGCTCCCCACTGTCAGGAGAATTCGGAGAATCTCCTTTTTCACAGAGAAAATGTCCGATGTGGAAAATTAACTCTGAATAACTTCAGGGTATGAATCAAGGGATGCCTTTGAATGTTTGCCATTCACTTCTGAGAGGTCCATCTTGCAGTCTCTGAATTCCGTGAGTGTGAAGAGAAAGGGGCTTGCCTCCCACGCTGCAAGAGGCCAGCTGGCCACATGGTCCGCATGCGCTGAGATTCGCAGACAGAACAGGCAGGACAGCAGGCCTTCCGGCTCCTCACCTTCACCATGCCACTCACCACCGCTACCTTGCCTTGGAAAAGATTGTGTAGGGAGAAGGGAGCCAGCCAGCCTGCGATGGAGGAGTTTCTGAAGGCGTCCTTCCAGGACTGTCTAAGCTTGGCATGAAGAGAGCCTTCTGGGAGGCTCAAAGCGGAGAGTGTGTCAAAGGAAAAGGAAAAAAGACACAAAACCCGACAGTCAACAGATGAGGTGCCACGTCCAAGGACAGGACACGACCTGGCTCCGCCCATCCGCCTGCACAGCCTGACTCCGCCCGGCCCCTGCACAGCCCAACTGCACCCGGCCATCGAGAGAGTCTGAGAGCGGAGCTACAGGGCGAGGGGAGGCATCGAGGGCCTGGGACCTCCAGGGACAGGCCCCATCGGGCTGCCTCCTCCCCTCCTCAATATTACAGGTGGGTATGGGCCAGTTCACAAATTAAAATATGCAAATAAAGCGAACAAAACCCCACAGGTGCACACAGAAGGGAGAGTAGCTAAAAACCACCTTCACGCAGGAAGTGTGGCTGGGGAATCTTCAAGTACAGACAACCGAGGCTCACCTTCTTAGGAAAATGACCATCTCTGGTTGACGCACAGGCGCTTACACACAGAGGGAGGCTCACTGGCAGGCAGCTCTGCCTTCTGATTTGGCCATGAGGTGGGGCGTCGTGCGTCCGCTCTGCATGGGACATCCCGGGTGCCTGTGGCTCTCCACATGTGACCCTGCCCCCAGCACGGCGCAGACCCTCAGGGCACGCCTTCCTGGCTGCTCATTAACCCCAGCTAGGCTTCTCCTAACTCTTATTTTATTTCCACCTCATCCCTTACATATATGGGTCTTTGATTCTATAACATGTATACGCATATGAAGCTTCAATAAACAAATAAACAACCACCAGATCCTCCTAAAGCAAAGCCAGCAGATCCTCCTAAAGAAAAGCATTTCGAAGGCATCTCCGCAGAGCTGAGATGCAGCTGCCACAAGGCAATCTATGGGGGCCCAATTGCCAGGCAGAATTACGGTAGGGAGAGTTTCTTTATCGTGTCTTTCACTATTTATCCATGGGTGATACATCTGGAAATAACTGCTGTTATTTTATACGTACATAGCAATCCCCATAATCATCACTGTTTGCAGTATACCTTGGAATAACTGGAGTATGCAAAGTGCAATAAAAAGAGAATTTCTATTTTATCATGGACCATCACTATGAAACTAGTGCTATAAACATGAGAAAATAACCTAGAATTTCTGCCATACGCGCTACTCCAAACTAAGACATTTATTTCTTTGTTCGTAAAAATCGCCCACTTTTCTGCTTTATCACCCTCTATCACTGAATTGGAGAGAACATAAAATGATATGAACGCGTCAAGAACAAAGTGGCGCGCACCTGATGTAACTACGTTGCACCCTTCCTTCCTCACCACTGAGAGGAAGGTGCTGGAAATGAGCTCTCTGTAAATAAGCCCAAGTACACTGAAACAAGCAAATAACGAGCTGAACTTCTTTGAGGCAGTTAACAAGGGTCACCATCGTGGGATATGTCCTAATTTGGCAGGTTTCATGCTGGTCAAACAAAATATATACTTTTCTTCTTCAAAAAAGTGATTCCGAAATGAGTAATTCACCATTCTTGACTTTGGCACGTGGGGTGAGAATAACTCGAGGGACACCAAGAAATTATCAGAACAATCTCAACATAGAATCAACTTACATTCAATGGTGTGCCGATGCTTGCTAGCCCCGCCGCCATGTAGGATGGGAAGTGGAGGAGTCAGGACAAACGGCAAAAGGCACAACTCCTAATAGAACAGAAGCCCCTGACTCCACACCACGCACCGGACAGCAGCCACCGAGGCTGGAAGACAACAGCTCAGATGGCGCAGAAGCTTGTGCTCAGACTAAGCTTCCTAAAACTCAAGTTTATTACTGTACTGAAGAAGGGGAAACTTTAAGAGATGTGTATCTACCCAATGATGGTGATTATGTTATTGCTTACCAGTCAAACTTTGAAAAACCCTTCTAAAAAAGAATGTAACGAATTATTTCCCCAGCTTACAAATCGTTTGCAACACACAAACTTGGCAACATGGTTAATTTCTTCCTGCTCGAAAACTCACACTAAAGAATGTGACAGCTTTCCACACATGCAAGAAGTATTAAAAAGGAAACCCCGAGAATCACACCAATCAGTCCCCAAGCTCCCCTTGATCAAATCTGCAGATGTACAAGTGCTTTTGTTGTGACCTATGGAATACGTCCAGGAACAGAATCATGTGCCTCCTGGTAATCCTTTCTGAAAGACGAGCATGGAAGTTTTGACATTGGGTGACTCAGTTATTAAAAGTCTGTGTTGACTCAAATACCTCTCGCTGGGACAAACGTGGAGCTCTGTTAACCAGATAACCCCACTGAAGTCTGACGAAAAGCAAAAAGAAGGTACAGGATGCACATGAGGGGAATGGCGTTTTTCTCCCTTTTCTTTCTTTTGTGTGGAGACTAACATAATAGCTAACAGCCTCGGTAGACGCTTCATAGAACCTGGGCATGGCTCAACAGAAACAAGCACTCTACACTAAGAATTCACAAGCAAGGCCAGGCGCGGTGGCACTCACCTGCAATCCCAACACTTCGGGAGGCCGAGAAGGGTGGATCACCTGAGGTCAGGAGTTCAAGACTAGCCCAGCTAACATGGTGAAACTTGGTCTCTACTAAAAATACAAAAAATAACTGAGTGTGGTGGCCCATGCCTGTAGTCCCTGATACTCCGGAGGTTAAGGTAGGAAAATCGCTTGAACCCAGGAGGTGGAGTTTGCAGTGAGCCAAGATTGTGCCACTATACTCCAGACTGGGTGACAAGAGTGAGACTCCATCTCAATAAAAAAAAAAAAAACAAAAAACGTTAAATTAAGAATTATTTTTTTAAAGAATTCACAAACAAAAACAGGACCATTTATCTAATGTGTAGGCAGAAAAACAATGGCCCTAATCACCTAGCCCTCCACTCTTCAAAAGCCTACCCTCTGGTGGAAAACAGGTCAGGGCCCAGGCAAGCCTGTCCTTGGGGCAGACATGAGGGCGTGGCTCTGCTGTGACGTACAGGGCGTCGCTCCACACTGCGGGGCTCACAGTCCTGACCCTCCATCCCAGAGAGAGCTAGAGGAGCAGAGCAGGACTCAGAATGTCCTTTTGATGGATGGAACCCACACCAGCCACAGGGCCCGCCTGCGCCCTCTCTCAGGTTCACACGGTGTCTCCTCTCTAAGGCTGTGACCATCTAGGCCCCTGGGGGTTCCCTCACCACAGAGATCCCCCCAGGATGTGGGTGGAAGAGCACGGCTGCATCAGTGAAGGACCTGGAAGGGAGATGTTAACAAATTAAACAGTCTTCTCCCTGGGTCTTCTGAGCAAATCCAGAGATAGCCTTGGAATCATAGTGTATTTCTAAGTAAAACGTGCTGTCTAAAACCTGAAGAGTGGTTTGGTCTCCTTTTTCTTCTACTTCTCCTCGTCCCTTGACCCCTGTGTTTTAAACAGTAGAAGAAAAGTCAATTCTATAAAATTCCTTACATGCAGGGTTAGTATACCTTCAGGCCTAACATTTTTAAATTATTTAAGCTTCAAGTTCAAATGTCACAAATAGAACTTAGAAAACATATTCTGCTACGTTCTCGTTGAATGGAAGCCCCCTCCCCCGCCCCCGCCAAAATTCACATGTGGAAATTCTAATCCCCAACATGAAAGTATTAGGAGCCAAAGCCTCTGGAAGGTAACCAGGTCATGAGGGCAAAGCCTTGGCAAACGAAATCAGTGCCCTTTAAAAAAGAGGCCCGAGGGCGCTCCTTCTTCCCTTCCACCAGTGAGGACACAGCAAAAAGGCAGCATCTGAGCCAAGAGTGTCCTCACCAGACACCAGCTCCGCGAGTGCGTTGATCTTGGACTTCCCAACCTCCAGAACTCATAAAAATAAACTTCCGCTGTTTGAAAGCTACCCGGTTTATGGGATTTTGCTAAAGCAGCCCAAATGGACTAAGGCATCTTCTAGGCCACTACCTCCGACACACTGATCTGCCTCTCTTTACCTAAAACACATTTGGTTCATAAAAGGATCTGCAAAAAACATACTTTTGAACCACATTATTTAATGGAAACTTGAACTAAAATCCTAGGGGAGATACGAATTTCTATTGTAATAGAAGTAATTATCTATATTTTCTGCATCATATATTTAGATTTTTGTATTTTGACTTTTCCTAGAATAAGTTGCCCCTGTACATTGCATTTTACCAAATATTTTCTCATCATCTCCTTTCTAATAATTAATTTTAATAACATTTATATAGGGCAAGGGAGATGCTGACAACCATTCCCCATTTGATTTTATTTTAATTATTATTATTTTGAGATGGGGTCTTGCTCTATCGTCCAGGCTGGGGTGCAGTGGTGCAATCTCGGCTCACTGCAACCTCCACCTCCCAAGTTCAATCAATTCTCCTGCCTTAGCCTCCCAAGTAGCTGGGATTACAGGTGCCCACCACCATGCCAAGCTGATTTTTGTATTTTTAGAAGAGATGGGGTTTTTCCATGTTGGTCAGGGTGGTTTCAAACTCCTGACTTCAGGTGATCCACCTTTCTTGGCTTCCTAAAGTGCTGGGATTACAGGTGTGAGCTGCTGTGCCCAGCCCCATTCCTCATTTTAAATGGAGACTTTAAACAAACTTGAAAGAAGATATTTTTCTACTCTCCACAAGTTATTCTTTTCCTACACAAACTAAGGGATGTTAGGCATCATTCTGAGCTAAGCTAATGAGCACCTCTACTCATGAGCTGGTGACCCAGAAAGCATGCCCATGTCAGGCACGTTACACCCAAGCGCACCTAGGCTGGCTAAAACCAACCAGCACTAACATCAATCTTTCTTACAAGAGTCTGGGCCAGGTGTGGTGGCTTACGCCTGAAATCCCAATGTTTGGGAGCCCAAGGTGGGAGGACTGCTTGAGCCCAGGAGTCTAAGACTAGCCTGAGCAATGCAGGGAGACCTCATCTCTACATAAAATTTAAAAATTAGCCAGGCATGGCGGCACATACCTGTGGTCCCAGCTTTGCAGGAGGCTGAGGTGGGAGGATCATGTGAGCCTGGAAGGCTGAGGCTATAGTGAGCTGTGATCACACCACTGCACTCCAGCCTGGGTGACAGAGCGAGAAGCTGTCTCAAAAAAAGAACCTAATAAATCTTCAGCAACAATACTGTCATAATCAGCGACAATATTGTCATAATCAGGGACAATTCTCTACTTCCATTAACAGTAGAATCATATCGTAGGGTCTGGAGACTTTGGAGCACATTTTCTTACTTATCCTCAAAGCTGGCACTGAGGGACAGCTATCAGTTCACTCCTCTTTGTAACATTTGACCTCAGCCAGTTTCCACTGTTGTCATACTAAACTAAAATGAGGAAAAAAGAAGGGAGTTGGGGCCAAATCCTGCCTTTTGAACAACATGCCTTCAGTGCCTGGCGGAGCCACACACACGGCTTTCCTTCCCTCACCTCAATGCCACTTTCTGTGCCCTTTTCTTTTCATCTGATAATAATCCTAACACGTACACCCCGCTTTCCCAGTAATGCTAAACGCTCTCGGCCTGTCTGGCATTTCACTGTGATATTTACCTCCATCTACACTGACAGGGTCTTCTTCCCCCAGAAACTGGCTCAGGTGGCAGACAGAGGTCAGCTGGCCCCCATGTAGGTGACAGGCACTTGGGCATGTCAGAGAAACAGTGTGTAGAGTGCAGCCTTGCTCAGCTCCAGCCCGCAGCACTCCTCCCTGTGGCCTCCTCCCTACTGGGGTGGGGGCTGTGTGGAGAGGAGGAGGAGGGAGCTGCAGCTGTCATTCACTTTGCTCCCATCCCTCAAAAGCTTCTTATTACAGATTCTAGTAACTTCGCCTTTAAAGGAGATTTTCATCATCCAGAAACAAGGCGATTTCCAGGACGACTCTTGATATACCACTTGAGAAACGGAGCACAACAAGAATATGCCAAGGTTTCCATTATTTTGACGTTGCTTCCACTAGCTGGCAGGGAGCATTAATCTACAGTGAAGGTGCATAACTCTTGAACAGCTGGAGAGCCTCTTTATCATCAAAGGGAGATGGAAAACCATAAAATTACCCTGTTGTGGCTAATCAGCCATCGAACCAATGGTGATGATGATGCATTGTGGAGACACCACATCCCAACTTCACAGCAAGCCCACACCAGAGAACAGCACTTGCAGAAGATAATTACCTCCTTCCTGCTCTTACCTGCAGAGTTCCAGGAAACCTCTCCATATCAGGGCTCCGAAAGGCGCTAGTATAAACATTAGCTGGGCAGGTGTAAAGTGCCGGGAAGCATTAGCAGATGTGGTTGGTCCACAGTCAATTGCTCATTATTCACTATCAATATGTACACTCTACATATTGACAAGATGCATTTAGCTATCAGTTTAATCACTGACTCAGGGAGAAACCTAATTCCTTATAGAGAATAATCATATACAATACAATATTTTTAAAAGAAGTTCTAAAGAAGCCTTTCTTATCTACTCGTAGAAAGTGAAAAAGTATTATGAATTATAAGGGTGACATTGGTATTCACCTCATTTAGCTTCTATTTCTTTAACAGAAAAAGGTAGAATTTTATTAATTCTTATTTATCTACAGCCCATCTCGTTCCAGAATTTAAGGCAGTGATATCTCATCTAGATGTCTGTGCCCCCAACACATCATGATGCAACATGACCCCTAATGTTGGAGGTGGGACCTGATGGGAGCACTGGGTCATGGGGGTGGGTCCCTCATGAACAGCCTAGTGACATCCCCTTGGTGATGAGTGAGTTCTCACTCAGTTAGTTCATGGATGATCTGGAGGTTTAAAAAAGTCTGGGGGCCGGGCATTGTGTCTCAGGTCTTTAATCCCAGACCTTTGGGAGGCCAAGGTGGGTGGATTACCTGAGGTCAGGAGTTCAAGACCAGACTAACCAACATGGTGAAACCCCGTCTCTACTAAAAATACAAAAACTAGTCGGGTGTGGCAGTGGGCACCTGTAATCCCAGCTACTCGGGGGGCTGAGGCAGGAGAATCACTTCTCCTAGGAGGCGGAGGCGGAGGTCGCAGTGAATCAAGATGGCACCATTGTACTGTAGCCTGGGCGACAGAGTGAGACTGTCTCAAAAACAAATTAAATTAAATTAAATCAGATTAAAAATAAAGAGCCTGGGACATCCCCATTCTCTCCCTTGCTCCTAGTCTCCAGTGTGATACACTGGCTCCCCTTTCATCTTCTACCAAGATTGTAAGTTTTCTGAAGAACCACCAGGGGCAGATGTTGCTGCCATGCTTCCTGTATAGCCTGTGGAACTGAGCCAAATAAACCTTTTCTTTAACAAATTACCCAGTCTCATGTATTTCTTTATGGCAACACAAAAATGGGCTAACATGTTGAACAGGTACTGAGGAGGGAAGCACTGCTGGAAAACGCAGAAGCAGCTTTGAGACAGGTAAGGAGCCAGGTTGGAGGAATCTGGAGGCCTCAGAAGAAGACAAGAAGATGAGGGAAACTGTGGAATTTCTTAGAGACTTGTTAAGTGATTGTGACCAAAATGCTAAGAGAAATATGGACAGTGAAGGCCTGAGGAGGTCTCAGATGGAAATGAGGGAGCTATTTGAAACTGGAGCAAAGGTCACCCTTGTTATGCCTTAGCAAAGAGCTCTGCTGCATTGCGTCCATTCCCTGGGGATTTGTGGAAGTCTGAACTTAAAAGTAGTGACCTGGAGTATCTGGCAGAAGAAATTTCTCAGCAGCAAAGTATTCAAGAGGTAGCCTGGCTGTTTCTAACAGTCTACAATCAGATACGGGAGCAAAGAAATGAAGTTGGTATTTATGTTTAGAAGGGAATCAAAGCATAAATGTTTGGAAAGGTCACAACCTGGCCATTTAGAAAAGAAGCAAAGAGTATTTTCAGGGGAAGAATCCAAGAGGCTGTGGAGCAACCACTTGCTGGTTTGACAGAGATGCGTGATTAAAAGGGGCCGAGCCCAACAGTCAGGACAATGGGGAAGGCTTTAAGGATCTCAAACGTCTTGGGAGGGGAAAGCACCTCCCATCCAAGGTCCAAAGGCCCAGGAAGAAAGAATGGTTTGGGAGGCCAGGCCCAGGGTCCCCCTTCCCTGTGCAGCCTCAGGACACTGCTCCCTGCATCTAGCTCCAGTCATGGCTCAAAGGGGTCATAGGTACAGCTCTGGAGGGTGCTGGCTATACACCCTGGCAAATTCCACATGGTTCTGTGTTTGTGGGTGCAAAGAATGCAGGAGTGAAGGAGGTTTAGCAGCTTCTCCTAGATTTCATGGGATGCATGGGAAAGCCTGGGTGCCCAGACAGAAGCCTGCCACAGGGGTGAAGCCACTGCAGAGAGACTGTACTAGGGTAATGCTGAGGGGAAATGTGAGGTTGGAGCCCCACACAGAGTCACCATTAGGAGACTGCCTCATGGAGCTGTGAGAAGGAAGCTGCTGCCCTCCAGACCTCAGAATGGTAGAGCCAGAGGTAGCTTGCATCCTGAGCCTAGAAAAGCCAAAAGCACTCAACTCCAACCCATGAGAGCAGCCACAGGGACAGCTGTCCAAGGTCTTGGGAGCCCACTCCTCATACCAGTGTGCCAGCATGTAGGACATGGAATCAAAGAGTGTGTGGAGCTTTAACATTTAATGCCTCTCCTGCCAGGTTTCAGACTTGTGTGGAGCCTGCTGCCCCTTTGTTTTGGCTGATTTCTTCCTTTTGGAATGGGAATGATTACCTAATGCCTGCACCCCCACTGTATCTTGAAAGGATATGCCTTGGTTTTTCTTTTACAGGCCCATAGGTGGAAGAAACTTACATTGAGTCTCAAATGAGAGTTTGGATTTTTGAGCTGGGGCTGGAACAAGTTAAGACTTTTGGGGATGGCTAGAAAGGGATGACTGAATTTTGCGACATGAGAAGGACATGAGATCTGCTGGGGGCAGAGGCAGAATGATACAGCTTGAATGTCAGTCCCCCAAATCTCATGTTGAAATGTGATCTCAGTGTTGGAGGTGTGGCCTTGTCAGAGGTATTAAATCACGGGGTGGATTCCTCACAAAAGACTTAGCACTCATCCCTTAGTAATGAGTGAATTCTCGCTCAGTTAGTTGCCATAAGATTTGCTTTTTAAAAACAGTCCAGCAACTCCTCCTTCTCTCTCTTAACATGTGATGTGCTGGCTCCCCCTTCACCTTCCACGACGGTTGTAAGTTTCCTAAAGCTTCACCAAGAGCAGGTGCTGGTACCATGCTTATATAGCCTGTACAAACCTGAGCCAAATACACCTCTTTTGTAAAAAAAAAATAAATTACTCAGTCTCAGTATTCCTTTATAGCAATGCAAACAGACTAACACAGGTAGCTAAGACACATAACCTAAAATGTAACAGTGTGAGATGAAAATAGTAAAAACATTAGACTAGATGGGCACAATTTAATAAAAGCGTTCCCAAGGGAGTGTTCGGTTCAGTTCCACCCAGGTGGTCAGCTGTCTGCTGAATTGACTTTATCCACAGAGAACTCATCTGAATGATTTCCAAAGACCTTTTCAGCCAGAAGACTGCCACTGTGCCCTACATAAGTTCCTACTCTTGAGGGAGGCTGCCTTGGCTGGAGTCGCAGGGGCACCAGCCACTTTGATGCTAAAGGGAGGGTGGGAAGAGGGTCTGTAACTTATGTCTGATTCGTTAAAAACAAAGTTATGTGGCACTGAGCAAGAGGCAAAGAGAGCCCACTGCATCTAATAAATGTAGATGTGGAAAGAATCAGAGGCCCCACAGCTACCCTCACTCCACACGCAAGGAACCAGGGCCTCCACAGAAATGACTTGCCCAAAGTTACCCCTCAAATAACTACCTACAAATCTGAACCCAGAGCCCTCCACCCCACATCTACTACCTTGAAGTCCATCGTCCCTCCCACAGGTAACGACAGCTGAAGAAGAAGCAAGCCAGAGCTGGAGAGAGGAAAGCAGCTTAGAAAAGGGGGGCACTTTGTTATTTCCAAAATGCATGATTCCCAAAGACATCATACTTCATTGATATAAGCAAAAGGACCAGCTAGAAGTACTCAAACACCCTCAAAGCTTCCTCTCATGAAGGAGCATTTATATTCTCAGGAATGAAACGATTTCTTAATCACAATGTGATGAACACAAATGGCTCCTTCTGTTCTTTCAGCAGGGAGGTGATCCCAGTTTCTGGAGTTCTGGGGCGAGACCTTCTGGCTACGAATCCTGAATGCTCCCTCTGTAGGAGTGAGTAATCTGATAACTTTTCCTTAACCTCTCAGGGCCACAGGGTAAGAACAGTCCCTACTTTACAAGATCCCTGTGGGAAATGAATAAGGTAATGCATGCAAAGCCCCAGCAAAGGGGTCTGCTTCATAGAGCGGTTCGACATGATATGATGGTTGCAAAGCATTCGTTTTCTCACTCAGATACACTGGTGAGATGGCACTCGGGTGCTGTCCTTGGTGCTGACGGCACAGCCTCGGACCTGACAAAGTCAGGAGCTTCTGCAGAGGCTCAAAGTCCAGAGAGAAAACCACACTTGAGTGAGAACAGACACGGGAGTACTGGGCGGTGACAACTGCTATGAAGAAAGATAAAATTGGGTAAAATGGGCCGGGCGTGGTGGCTCACGCCAGTAATCCCAGCACTTTGGGAGGCCGAGGCAGGCAGATCACTTGAGGTCAGGAGTCCAAGACCAGCCTGGCCAACATGGCGAAATCCCGTCTCTACTAAAAATACACCGGCATGGTGTGGGCACACTGGGTGTGGCGGTGCACACCTGTAATCCCAGCTATTTGGGAGGCTGAGGTAGGAGAATCGCTTGAACCCGGGAGGCAGAGGTTGCAGTGAGCCGAGATCATGCCATTGCACTCCAACCTGGGTGACAGAGGGAGACTCTGCCTCAAAAAAAAAAAAAAAACACTGGGCAAAGTGGCAAGAAATCATGGGGTAGGGTGGAGCATGGCGACTTGAGAGGGGAGGGTTGAACGGGCAAGGCTGAGACAGGAGGCGTAAGTGGTGCTGGTGACATGGCAGCCCCTCTAAGCTCAGCTCGGGGGCTTCATTCCTGCCGGGCAGAGCTGCAGGGCACCTGGGCTGGGGGGATCGGAGGGGCCCTTACACGAACCCCGGCACTGCTTTGTTTTTAGGATCTTTTTAGCAAAGATGGTGAGGAACACATTTCCACTGTAAACCAAAATTTAAAAATTCTAAGGCCCCCCACTCATCTGAATGGACTTCCTCCCCAGCTAGGGCTCTTAAAATTTCACCTGAAAGACCGTTTCAGGCCATGATTGGAAGTGGAGTCAGACGTGCCTCAATCTCACCTGAGAGGCTGTTTTAGACTGTGACGGGAAGTGGGGATCAGATGTGCCTCAATTTCACCTGAGAGACTGTTCCAGGCCGTGATGGGAAGTGGGGGTGAACATGCCTCAATTTCACCTGAGAGACTGTTTCAGGCCGTGATGGGAAGTGGGGGTGAACATGCCTCAATTTTACCTGAGTGACTGTTTCAGGCCGTGATGGGAAGTGGGGGTGAACATGCCTCATTCTACCTCTCCAACATTGATATCGACACAGGCTTGAAGTCTGATAAGAAACATTTGACAACCTGTTCTCTCTGAAGCTGCTAACTGGAAGTTTCCTCTGCAAACAAGAACTTGGGTCTCCACAATCTTTTAACTTAACCTAGACATTTTTATTCAGTTGATCTCAGGTCTTTAGACAAATTCAACCAATTATTAATCAGAAAATGTTTACATTCCCCTATAGTCTGGAAGCCTCCCACTTCAAGTGGTCCCACCTTACTGGACCAAACCAGTGTATTTCACAAATGTATGTGATTGATGTCTCACACCTCCCTACAATGTATAAAGCCAAACTGCACCCCGACCACCTGGGACACATGTTCTCAGGACCTCGCGAGGGCTGTGTCATAGGCCATGTCACTCATATTTGGCTCAGAATAAACTTCTGCAAAGATTGTACAGAGTTTGACTTTGAGTGGCCACCACATAGAGGCTCTGCTGCACAACCACCAGCTGCACAACATCACTTCCATTTCAGGGATGAAGGTTTGAGCTAGAGAACAAGTGACTTCCTGGAGACCCCACTGCCCACAAGGAGCAAGAAAGGATGAGGAACCGCACTCAGTCCTTCCCGGCCAGCCTGTCTGCTTCCAGAGGCTGCCTGGCTCGGAGCATGTCTGATCAGTGCTCAGTGGGGCACACCAGGTCACAAGGCTCTGTAAGTTCCTTCCTTAGCCTTCACTGTTCCCACTAGCAGGAGCTAAAGGCCATCAGAGGGTTGGTCAACTGGGTGCTCTGTTCAACCTCTGCTTGTTAGAGTGCTGAAACAGACACAGGAGGGGTGATCACGTTTAACACATCGATTGCTCCAGACAGGCAAAAGCTGAAATGGCTGAGAGGACAGGAGCCCCTAACACCATTCCCTTGGGTGTGGGGCACATCTCTGGTCTGCAGGGCGCATGCATGGCGACCGTGAAGGCAGCTGGAGTGGTGGCAACGTGAGTGTGGGGAATCATGTGGCATTCTCAGGCACACCCTGGTGGCCAGAAGCTTTGTGCAGTAATGTCTCCTGGAGCTGTTCTTGGTGGCAATTTATATGCCAAAAAGGAGGCAAACAAAACCACCACCAGGCACCTGGAGCCTGACTCCAAACGGCAGCCTTCCCCTCTGCTGTCGTCACCAGACTGACGTCCCCAAATCAAATTCCCTTTCTAATCATAACACTTTGACACCATGGAAGATACGTAAAAGAACACGCACGACAACACCAAATGCCAGGAAGGGCGCAGAGAGGAGGGGCCCTCAGGCTCTGTCATGGCATGCTCCTTACAAAACAAACTAAGCCAAGAGAAATAAAACCTCATGTTCATGCAAAACCCTGTTCGTTAATATTTACTGCAACTTTAGTCACAATCGCCAAAAACAAGGAAAAACCCAGATGCGCTTCAACGAGTAAACGCTTAACCAACTGTGGTGTGCCTTGCCACAGAACACCACACAGCAGAGAACAGGCCACTGACCGGCACACACAGCGGCACTGAAGAATGGGCCACTGACCGGAACACACGGTGGCTGCGAAGAACTGGCCACTGACCGGCGCACACGGCAGCAGCGAAGAAGAACGGGCCACTGACCGATGCACACAGCGGCTGGAAACCAAACTTGAAAATGAAGCAACAACCCAACCTCCAGGGAACCGAGCCGAGTGAAGATCATCAATTATCAAAGGTTACACTGTGTGTAATTCCATTTACAGAACCTTCTCCAAATAACAATACAGAAACAGAGTACAGATTCGGGGTGGCCAGGGGATAAGACCTGGGCAGGGGATGGGAGGTGGCAGTGGCTATAAATACAAGGTAGCACAAGGGATCCTGGCGTTAGAGTTGTTCTGCGTCTTGACTCTGGTGGTAGCTACACAAACCCCCACACACAATAAATGGCCTAGAAGTCAATGTTCACACACAAATGCATGTCAGCAGGTGGAATCTGTGTAAGTTCAGTGGACTGTATCTATGCCAATTTCCTGCTGCTTGTGATGCTGTACCATAGTTACACAATGTTACTATTGGGAAAAACTGGCTGAAGGGTCACAGGATCGCTCTGTTATTCCTACAACTGCATGTGAATTTACAACCTCAAAATAAAAAGCTTAAGAGAAAAACGAATATGCAATAATATATTGGATAATCAAATAGAATTCAAGAAATATTTTGAATAACTAGAGGCAAAATCAGAAAAAAAAAAAATGGCATTCACGGTAACTCTGAGGAAGATAGTTGAAGCTGCCTGTTTAATATCAACTACTTTCTTTTTTTTTTTGAGATAGAGTCTCACTCTGTCACCCAGGCTGGAGCGCAGCAGTGTGATCTCAGCTCACTGCAACCTCCGCCTCCCAGATTCAACTGATTCTTCTGCCTCAGCCTCCCAAGTAGCTGGGACTACAGGCATGTGCCACCACACCTGGCTAATTTTTGTATTTTTAGTAGAGATGGGATTTTGCAATGTTGGCCAAGCTGGTCCCAAACTCTTGACCTCAGGTGAGCCATCCACCTCAGCCTCCCAAAGTGCTGGGATTACAGGTGTGAGCCACTGCTCCCGGCCTTCAACAACTACTTTCATAAGTGTGTGTAGGTACGATGCAATTTAACATCACAATCTAATCATCAGTTCCCCACAACACACACCCATGTGGCCTGTCTTTCTGTAGCGTGTATGTCATAGTGTCTGCATAAGGGGGGAAGCTGAGAAGCAGCCTGACAGCCCCTTGTTCCCAGGCAGGGCCAAGGTCCTTTTTCTGAGCTCACCTGTCTCTGCACATCCCAGCAGGACTGCTACCCTCCACACGTGCTGACCTCCCTAATGTGCCTGCTGACCTGCACAGAGTGTCACTCATCTGCTCCCTGGTGTCCATGTCTCCTGCAACATGTGTACACACATGAACACATACACACTTGTGTGTATATACATGTGTGCAGAGACACAAGCACAAATGTGTCCACATGTGTGCATACATGCACATACACATGCACACAATTGTCTGTTTGCTGGGCATGTGGCCATCATTTGAAATGTGCCGTGTGGTCTGCACAGAAATCCTGCATTCGGGCAGTGAGTGACAGCAGAGAGGCCATCGCTCCTGGGGACTTTGGGACTCTTCATGTGCCCCCGCTTACTCTGCAAGACTGGCTGTGATTTTAATACTCAGTGCACCTCTGGAAGAAGAAATATTCACTGGCCTGGTGGAAGCACAACAGTATAAAAATGAGTCCACCACAAATGGATACACAGGGCATTCCAGAGCCACAGACCGCCTGACCTGCAGACTGCTCTCCTCCGCACCTGACAGGGGAAACCTGAGTCGGTCCTCGGTCCAAACACCACCTCGAAAGGGAATCCCTCTTCAGTTCCCCTAATAGCAATGAATGCCTGCACCCTCCAGGGACACAGCATGATTTGGGGGTATGTCACGGCTGGTCCCACCCACAGTTAGAAGTTTACATGCTGGGTCTCCTCATGGAGATCATGACTCTTGGAGGCTGGGTCCTCCAACTTGCCACCTTGGTGTCCCTGGAGCCTGGCAGGGTTTGTGCAGCAGGTGTTTAGTAAGTATTAGTTGTATTTAATGTATTTAAATGGTAGAACTGACTAGGCAGAAGTCACTGTACAAACAACGAGTCTCTTGGCGACACACACGCACATGCGCACGTGTTACTACATTAAGTAAAACAATAATTATTGTTTGTCTAAACGCTCATAACAACATTATGCCCTGCAATCGCTTTTAGAAAACATGGCTTCTGAGTTTTTACCAAGGCCTCAGGGACTTCAGAGAGAGCAGCTGTGACTGCCGGGGAGAGGTCCCTGGGACTGACCAGTGGGTGGACACTGCCAGGCCTCCAACCTCATGAGGCGGTGACTGGCCAGGGAGCCCCGTGAGTGACACACTGTATGCCTGACGGGTGGGCTAGGGCACGCAGCCCCTCAGGCACACTGCGTATTCATGCTCTGTCCACAGGGGGAAGGGATTCTGCACCTGCAACCTGAAGTGGTGAATAATTTACCTGCAAATGCTGAATAAACACACACTGACCACGTTGAAAAGCAGCACAGCACCCGAGGGCAGGGCAGCGCCTGACTCTTTACCCTCTGGCAGATCCCCGAGGGCAACACTCATCTTAGACGAAGAGGAGAAAGAGGGGACAGAGGTGCGCTTGCTACATTTCCGTCAATGTGGCCAGTCTACAAAACACCGGGACTAAAATTAAAAACCAAATTCTAGCAGCTTTTTAGAAGGGAACATTTTCGAAGCGTGGATGGTAGCTCCTGCAAAGGAATCTGCGCAAGCTCCTGCACCTGGCCAACCTGCAGGCTTGCTCTGAGTGCATTAAATATGCAAAATCCTACCAGGCCATGTTGCCGTGGGCTGTGTTGTCAAGGTGACAGAGCAGCTCCAGGGTCTGCGCAGTGCTGGCTGAATCGTCAGGGGACTCGTGGCTGCCTGATTCCAGTTCCTTCGGCATCCTCCACACGGCTGCACATGTCAGGACTTTGCTGTCTGAAGCTGGGCAACAGAGCACAGTGGATAGCGTCAGCAGAGCACGCTGTGCTCCCAATTCTGCAGACAGCACAGACATTACACACATCATAAGCAGGGCGCATCTGCTCCTTAAAATATTTACGATTGCAGGCAGCAAAGACAGTGCAGGGAGAAGCACAGCCCAGGTCGGCAGGCAGAACCTGGCACGGCGCGTCATCAGCATCCAGTTCCCCCACGCTCTCTTTGTTTTAAAAACCATCATTCTGTTTCAAAGGAAAATTCAATTTTCTCAAAATCGATTTCCTTTCGTTCTTCTTCAATAGTTCTTCAATAAAGGGAGCAAAATGGGGGACTAAAGATACAATCACCATGCACGCCGCAGGCGTCCGAGGTCGGCATTAAATGCGTTTTCTCCTCATAGCTGCACAAGAGCACCTTAAATGACTAGAAAGCACAGTGAGCAATATGCCATTTGGAAATCCTGTCACTCCTGTTACCCTGCCTCAGTTTACCTACAGTGATGAGTGCCTGGGCCCAGAGGGTAACACCATTCAGAGGCATCGCAGGTGGAGGCCCAGAGCCCTGGCGGGCAGCAGGCGGCAGCCCGGCCTCGCCCTGGCACCATCAACACAGCCCCTTCTTCTAGAAATGAGAGTACTGTCCTCACAGGGTCCTGCTGGCGGCTGTTCAGTCTCCCTGAGTCTTGACACTCTGTTTTTAAGATGCTCCAGCAATCTAGAGTACCTAGAAAAGCCAGTTTGAAACTAACCTTGCATTAGAAAGACGGATCACTTGTTTTCGGGAAGGTGCCAGGATCTAGGTCTCTGCCTCTCTAGAAAATTTCTCAATATGATACATTTAAAAAAATTTTTTTTTAATTAGACGTAAATTTAAAAATCCCTTCAGGATTTGCTTTCCATTTAGTTTTAAATTGAATATGTGCTAAACACCTCTCCCTTTTAAAGATGGTCTTTAGTGAATAATTATAAAACAGCAAACATGATTTAACATTAAATTATCAATTGATATCAAGTGAAGAATATAAAAATATTATATATGACATTAGAACATTAAAAGAATCCCATGAGTAGTACAAGAAAAACAGTATGGCATTTTATGACAACGACCTCATGTTACCCTCAAAAATGTATCACTTGTTGACGATGCTTCTCCTGCAATCTGCATACAAATCCACCAAGAAATACGGCAACAAACACAATGACAAAATATCTATCTTTGTGAATATTATTATTGTTACTAACGTTAAGCATGATCAAATGATAAGAAGTTAAAAGATTAAGATTTCGAGAGATCCAAGATGGCCGATTAGCAACAGCTCAGGAATGTGGCTCCCAGTGAAAGCACAGAGAACGAGTGGCCGCACTTTCCGACGAATTTTTGTTGCCCACAGACTGGGAGATTCCCAGCAGAGGAGTCACACGAGTCGCCAGCGCGACTCTTTTGGCCAGTGCGGCTGTTTTGCCGGTGCCCCAGCGTGGCACTTCCCGGTGCGGAGTATACGGACGGATGGGCTCGGC
>PVKP010017289.1:0-46450 GCA_004027715.1 Plecturocebus donacophilus
GCAGGGTTCCTGTGTGTGCGTGTTTATGGAATTGCATGCAGGGTTCCTGTGTGTGCGTGTTTATGGAATTGCATGCAGGGTTTCTGTGTGTGTGTGTTTATGGAATTGCATGCAGGGTTCCTGTGTGTGTGTGTTTATGGAATTGCATGCAGGGTTCCTGTGTGTGTGTGTTTATGGAATTGCATGCAGAGTTCCTGTGAATCTCAAATATAAATAGACCTACTTCGTGCCAACTCTTTCGAACTTTAGCCCCACCTCTGCTATGTAGATGTCTATCTTTCTGTCTGGAAGGCTTTGGCTGAAAATTTTGAGTGGCCTTGCCTGTGGGCCTTTACTGGCACACTTACTTGGGAGGGAAGCTTAGCCCTGGTTGCTGGCCCTGTGGCTTCTCAGGACCCTGTCTCCTCCTCTGAGCCTGGCCCCTTCAGAAAAGCCCTCAGCAATTCCAATGGGCATGGAGCTCACTGCACCTCTGGAGGCTGCTGGCTTTGGGATTTGCCTCTGGAGCCTGAAACAGGTTTACTGAATCTCCTCTGTAGGGCAAACTCACGTCCTCTGAGGACCCAATTAAACTTTAAAGAGAGACTCGCCTTCTAAACCCTTGCTTTTCAGTAGGAAACTCCCCAGCCTCCCCCAGCCCCAGTCAGCTTTAAACAATGCATGCATTTTAGTTTAATATGCAGTTTTTGCCTAAGAGTTCATCATAGGCTCGGAATTAATTTGCCCCATTAATTTGCCCCAGAATTAATTCACACACCTTCTCTTCCAACTTTTTCCTCTGGGATCTCACTTGGGCGGGGCTGTGTTTGGGAATGTTGGGCACATTTCATTCTATATGCTGATGACATGGCCTGAAACGGTTGAGCTTAGCTTGGGAAGGGCAGGACAAGGGCTTTGGGAGTGGGAGTGAGAGGCAGTCACTTCCCCAAAGGCCTGAATCACTGGCAATGATAAAAGCTAACTCTCAGCCAGCCGCTTCCTTGCTATTAATAGGCTGGTCCAAATTTTCCTTTGCCTTTCAGCAAAGAGAAGCTTGAAAATTCCATCAGAGGTGAGACCCTGTTTGCAGCCAGAGGAGGCCTGGCAGCTGGAAGCCTGATGAGGGTTTGTGTCCACACTGGTAGGGCAGACAGACCTGAAGTAGACAAGGCCTGCACTGGGGATGGCGGATTCTGCGCAGCCTCCAGCAGGGAGGATATGGGTGGGGGTGGTGTCTCCCTTGTTCTTTCCCAACCACAGGACTCCACAGGCCTCGAGTAAGCTTGGAGGAGGTGCCATTTTTTGAGGGCTGTTAGGCCCAGCAAGCTGGCACTCAGGAAAAACCGTGCCTCTCCTCTCCTTCCTGGGCACCCGGCTCGATTACCCTTCCCAGGCCCTCGCAGCCAGTGGGAGCTTAGTAACTGAAGTGGGCTGAGGAACAAAGGCAGAAGCGTGGAACCCCACAGCCAGGTGGGATTCATTCTCTTTCTCACTCTCTTTCTCTCTGTCCCTCTCTGTCTCTTACGCCCTCCCCTTGTTCCCTGAGAACTCTGTAAGCCAAGTGTTGAGGATGGCAGCAACCCCAAAGAGCAGCAAGCTGGGTCCCTGAAGGAAGGTGTGGAGTAGAGTCCCCCTACCTCTCCTGCCCTCTCCCCTAAAGGTTGAGCTGGAAACAGACCTCTGCTGTGTTAAACCAGCGAGGTTCCAGATTCCAGTGCCACTCCTCACACCAGCCACCCTTCCCTGACAGGTACAGCTGAAGGTACAGCCACTGAAGCCACGGGACAGGAAGGACAGACAGAGCCTTTTTGGGAAGCCCCATCGACGCCTGGGGTTCATGCTCCCTTGGGTCCTGACTGCCTGTCATGCGGCATAACTGGTCACAGGGTGAGAAGGATCTAAGGAGGGTCTTAGCTGCTATTTTCAGATTATTTTCTGCATAAGCCTTACTGTTCTTCATTCACAAACATGATAAGTCTTAGCTGGATATAAAAGTAGTCCATGTTCAGTGTAGAAAATGTGGGCCATATGTAAAATTAGAAAAAAAAAATCATCCATTATTTCCTCTTTCAGAGATCATTGCTGGCAAGTTTGGTGCTACTTTATCAGTCTTTGCAGGAGAGTACATGCGTGTATATTTGCACATGTATGTGTGTGTTAGAGAACAAATACATTTACATATAGTATCTCGCTATATTATATTGTATTTTCTTTCTTTTTTTTTTTTGAGACAGACTCTCACTGTGTTGCCCAGGCAGGAGTGCAGTGGTGCAATCTTGGCTCACTGCAACCTCTGCCCTACTCCAGGTTCAAGCAATTCTCCTGCCTCAGACTCCTGAGTAGCTGGGACTATTGGTGTGTGCCAACATGCCTGGCTAATTTTTGTATTTTTAGTAGAGACAGGGTTTTGCCATGTTGACCAGACTGGTTTTAAACTCCTGACCTCAGGCCATCCACCAGTCTCAGCCTCCCAAAGTGCTGGGATTGCAGGTGTGAGCCAGCGTGCCCAGCTGAGCATATTCTTATGTCATTAAAAGACTTGAAAGATAGTTTTACTGGATGAATAACATTCACTTAATGGCTATATTCTGATTTGTTTAAATCTTTTTGAGTCTATGATCTCAGTTTCAGTGATCCAGAATCGGAGAGAGGCTTGATTGGGTGGTTCTGACTCAAGGGCTTTTATGAAGCTTCAGTTCAGCTGTTTCCCCCAGACTGAGATCGCATCTGAAGGTTCAACTGAGGCTGAAGGATCCACTTGTAAGTTCACCCATGTGATTGTCGACAAGCCTCAGACTCTCATGGGTTGTTGGACTGAGGGCCTCAGTTCTTTGCTAGATGTTGGTGGAGGTCTCCTTCAGTTCCTCAACATTGAGGTCTTTTCATTGGGCCACTCACAACATAGCAGCTGCCTTATCCTAGAGCAAGTGATCCAGGAGAAACAGCAAGAGGGCAAGAGAGAGTGTGCATCCAAGAAGGAAGCTGCAGTCTTTTAATAAATCTTGAAAGTGACATACTGTCATTTTTGCTGTCTTCTGTTCATCAGACATAAGCTCCAAGTTCAGTCCATATGCAAAGGGAAGGGAATGAATCTCCACCTTTTGAAGGGAGAAACAGCAAAGAACTTGTGGACGTATTTTTTTAAACCACTACAATGGGAGGGCGAGGATTGACATTACACAGGGTGTTCCTATAGATTTTAAGAGATATGCTTAAAATGCTATTGAAAGTTTATTGCAATAAACTTATGCCAACCAAATACCCCTTAGTTAAAGATCTTAAGGCAGATATTTCAGATTTCAGAATTTCTGAGATTTAAGAAAGCAATACACTGCACACAACATATGTTATGTAAAACTCTCTAGTGAGGTCTGAGGCCATAGCCTATAATTAAATACATTAATATTTCTTCAGTGAAACCTATGAATATTCATACCATGCAGGATAAATATAGATTCTGAATTACCTTATGTCACAGTTAAGGTCAGATGTGCATACAAACACATTTATGCCAAACGTAGAAAATAATTCTTTTTTTTCTTCCCGGAGCATTTGGATTTTGTCATCGAAGATAAGGAGTTGTGGACTCATAATAAAAGTAATAACAGATTCATCTAAGGTAAAGAATAATTACTTATTACTTGCTATGGTCTGAATGTTTGTATTCCTCAAGAATTCATATGTTGGAACCTAATTCCCAATATGATGATATCAGGAAGTGAGGCCTTTGGGAGGTGATTAGGTCATGAGAAAGGCACCCTCATGAATGGCATTCCTGCTCTTATTAAAGGGGCTCCAGAGAGCTGCTGTGCTTCTTCTACCATGTAAGCAAACAGTTTGAAGTCACCATCCATCAACCCAGGAGTGCATCCTCACTAGATACTGAATCCCCTAGGAATTTGACCTTGGATTTCCCACCCTCCAGAACTGTGAGGAATAAACTGTAATGTATAAGCCACTTAGTCTACAGTATTTTACTAAGGCAGTCCCCAAAGAACAAGATATTACCTAAATTATTTCTTTATCAAATATCATAGAAAATTAATAAAATGATATTTAAAAATCCTAAAACACCTCAGGGGATTATGAAGGGAGTTTTTAATGACAAAGATTGGAATCTCCAGAGGCAGGAATAGAGAGCAATAATCTAAGAGAAGGAGAGTACAGCCACACCTCAAAGGTGTTTGAAAGGGGGCCTGAGATCTCTAGCCTTGATCCTGGAAGTTATGGGGGTTCCCTGAAGAATCTCGACCACTGAGTGCAGAATTGTGCCTTCTGAGCCAGCCTGGGATGTGCAAGGGAATGGGAGTCAATAAGTCATTTTACAGCTGGATTCAGCAAACACTCTTTCCACGTGTTCCTTGAACCATGTGGGGCCAGCACTGCAGCACAGCAGCAGGTGCTCCTCCTTCCTCAGCTCTCTTCATGGTGAATGAGTTGTTGAAATGGAGGCCTCCTCACACAAGTTCCTCATCTTAGATCCTTTAAATCTCAAAAGTATCCCTAGAGCAGAGACTCCCCACATGCACCGGAGCCGGGAGGGATGGAAGCTGAGACCAGGCAGACCCGTGAGGAGTCAGGATGTGAGGAGAGGCACGTGGTTGTGGTGGTGGGCATGGGAATGGGAAGGACGGGTAAGCCAGGGCAGTGAGCCATCACAGGGACTCTGGGCTTGCTGAGAAAGGGCAGATGGACCCTGAAGTCTCATGCCCCGGAGAAGGAAGGTCCTGTTGTGAGACCCCTAAGGGGAGTTGGATTCAGGGTAAAGGACTCCTGGATTAGATGCATTGAGTTTGAGGAGCTGAAGGGGACTCGAGGGTAGAAAAATGGATCCCGGTCACTCAGAAGTTATCATGAAGACAGCCCTGATCGAGATCAGGTGGCTTCACCATGGGATATCCCTTAAAAGGCTCACCCACAGGACTTTGGTGAGGCTCAAGAAAGATCCCGCTTTATAAAAGGAAGCACAACCTTAATAAAAGCTAGTTTTGCTGTGAGCTAAGCTGATTTTAACTCTTTCTTTATATTGAAAGAGAGAGAAATAAAGGATGTGCTGTGTTGTGCACTGGTGAAGCTGGGAAGGGGATACTCGCGTTCCCCATTAGAGACTCTTCCAAAGTCTTTTAAAGAGGAAAGGGCAGGGCAGATGATAGGGAAGCAGACCAGCTTGCCTCTTGCTAGCAGCCCTGATGACAGATTTAGAGAGAAGTTGAAAAGGGACAGAATCATTTATTGATATATTAATTTATGTTTTATTTTGCCTCTGGGAAAGGGTCAGGAGAAAAGAGAAACATTCTTCTTCTCCCTCTTTAACTCCATCACCATTTTCTTCCTTAAGTTCCAGAAAATCTGGACACCACTGGCACCCAGGTTGGAGTTTAGAGATTTGAGAAAAGAGCTGAGCTGCATAGCCCAAAGGTCATGTGGGGCTGTGGGAGCCATGGGACATGGGCGGAATATGGCCAAGAGCTTTGTCCGAGTTAGGAAAGGGAAAGACGCTTTTGTGTCTTAGGAGAGGTGGTCATCTTGTCTTGCTCCCCCCAGCATGAGGGAGCTGGCAGGTGCAGTATGGGGTGATGCGCCCAGGGATGGCTGGACCCTACGCTCAGAAACCTCCAGCCTGCATGGATATCCCCACGCCCATGCTTGCACATAGAGCCTGTCAGAGGTGACTGATGGTCATGGACATAAGAAGAAACAGACATTAGCTTCTGGACAATGGCAGCTCCATGGGCAGAGGAAGGAGACTTAGAAAAGGCTGCCACTGGATTTACCAGCGGTTCAGTACTGGGGGCATACATAGAGCATGTGACACCTGTTTTATAGAAATACCAATAAAAGGCATTTCTCACACCTTGTGTATTGGAGTAAAAACCACACTCTCTACCAAACTCCATTATCGTTTTCTGTCTTAGTCCACTTGTGTTGCTACAGGGGAATACCTGAGGCTGGGTGATTTCCAAAGAAAAAAGGCTTTGTTGGCTTCTGGGTTCTGCAGGCTGTACACGAAGTGTTGTGTCAGCATCTGCTTCTGTGAGAGGGCTTCAGGGAGCTTCCAATCATGGCGGAAGGCAAAGCAGGTGCGAATGTCACATGATGAGAGAAGAAGGAAGTGAGAGAGAGAGGGGAGGAGGTACCAGGCTCTTTCTAACAACCAGCTCTTGGGAATTCAGAGAACAAGAACTCATGACAGCAAGAATGGGACTAAGCCATGCGTGAGGGGTCTGTCCCTGTGACCCAAACACCTCCCACTAGGCTCCACCTTCAACATTGGGGATCACATTTCAACGTGAGATTTGAGAGACAAACATCCAAGCCGTATTGTACGCTTTTCAAGTTACCTTGTCTAGCCTACTGCTTTGAGACTGGTCCAAGTGTGGTTGCCTTTGTCTCTATTCTGTTTGCTTTCTCCTTATCAACCTTGAAGGATATGATTGCTCTTCTCTAGGTAGCTGAGCCCAATAAGTAGTTTACACAGCGTCTGTCTGCTTCCCTCTCCTTCCTCAAGCTCTCAGGTCTTGCATTTGCCTCCTAGCTATCCTGTTTGAGCAGAAAGTTTGAGTGGTTATTGAAGTGACAATATGCAGATACCAGATGTGGAAGTCCTGCGACGTTGGTTACAAACATGACTGCAGCTCTCCATTGCTTTCTTTATGCATGCCCTTTGCAATGTGACCTTGGGGCCTTTCCTGTTGGTCTGTGTGTGTGTTGATGGCGGGGTGGAATCTGTTTCTCCTTCCTGGCACCTGGACTAGCCTTGTCCCTTGCTCTAGGCAGTAGAGTGTGGCATAAGGCAAGCTAGCTCTGAGTTCAGCTTCGGGAAGCAGTGGACACTTGTAATTATCTTTGAAGTCTCCCATAGCCACAGCACAAGAATAAGCTATACTAGCCTGCTGCAGGGTGAGATACCACGGGGAGCAGCGCTGTGGGGTTCCAACCACAGCCATCAGAGACCAGTCAGCCTGTAGCTTACCCATCAATGAAGCAAGCCTAGCTGAGATCAGCCTGGCTGGACCCGAGCACCTTATAGTCCCATGAAAAACAATAAACAGTTGTTGAACTTCAGTAAGTCTTGGGTGGCTTGCTATGTGGCAACAGTTGAAAGCTAAAGCTTGCATACCCGATGATAGAGTTTGGATCTTTGTTCCCCTAAATTTCATGTTGGAATATGATCCTGAGTGTTGGAGGTGGGGCCTGGTGGAAGGTGTTCAGGTCAAGGGGGTGGGTCCCTCATGAATGTCTGGGTGCTGTCCTTGCAATAGTGAGTTCTCTTGAGATCTGGCTGTTTAAAGGTGTAAGGCACCTTCCTCCTCTCTCTTGCTCCTGGTCTCACCATGTGACCTACCTGCTCCTGCTTTTCCTTCCGCCATGAGTAAAAGTTCCCTGAGGCCTCACTGGAAGCTGAGCAGATGCAGGTACCATGCTTGTCCAGCCTGCAGAATTGTGAGCCAATTAAATCTCTTTTCTTTATAAATCGCCTGGCCTCTGATATCTCTTTGTGGCAGCACGAGAACAGACCTACATACCAGGCAGTCCTGAGTTCTCTGGGCACATCACAAACAAAACCAGTCAGACACTCATTCAATCCCAAAGTGACTTGTTTTCTCATTGTTTTTCTTTTAAATAAATTTTTAATAATCTGAAGGCTTCCTGGCTGTCTGTAGAATTCTTCCTAGCACAATATTTCTATTTTAGTCATATAACTTCCAGGATTCAGATGCACCAGATGCAACAACTGATAAACGTTTGAATCTCCACTGGTTTCATTTTCCAGATCCAAGTTGATCCATGGTTCATTTACAGAATTATAATCTCCATATATTTATCCCAAAGAAAGCTTAAATCAGGTGCTTCATTATCTGGATTTCTCAGGGAAGTAGACCGTCAGCCAGATGCTGCTTAGATTTATGCTTCTCTGGCATCTGCTGCAACAGACAGAATTTCTAAATTAACATCTAAGACGTGCTCCAAGTAGTCTTAATTTGCTTTCTTTTCTTCTTCTGTTTTCCCCCCACCCCCACAAAAATAGTGCTGAGATGCAGGCATCCATGCCCATTTAATGTCTCTGTGAGGCTCAGGACCAGGTTGTCTGGCTAGTGTTTGTTTTCTAACGCATTGGAAGTTTTTCAGTTATCAGCAGAGAAAAGAGATATATTTTTATGTTGGGGTCTTTGAGTGTCATAGCAAATTAAACTGTGGTCCTTCTGGTAAAGGAACAGGCTAACTGGAAAAATATATGAAAACTAAAGCAATGCACTAGATATTTTTTGCGGTAGGACTAGCATGCCAAAGTGAACATTATTGACTTCCTTAAAAATTTTTCACAATGCCTTCTATTTTATCTAGATATTGAGCCTTAAGGGAGAATAAAACAAAGTGACAGAGACAAAAGGAAAACTATAACCCCTCTGGCTTCTTCAGTAAGCTTTAGAACTCAGCACCCAACCCTTCTGTAAGATAGCAAATAGGAAGGCTGGGCATGGTGGCTCACGGCTACAATCCCAGCAATTTGGGAGGCCAAGGTGGGAGGATCACGAGATCAGGAGTTCGAGACCGGCCTGGCCAACAAAGTGAAACCCGGTCTTTACTAAAAATGCAAAAAATAGCCGGCTGTTGTGGCAGGAGCCTGTAATCCCAGCTACTTGGGAGGCTGAGGCAGAAGAACCTCCGGGAGGTGGAGGTTGCAGTGAGCTGAGATCATGCCACTGCACTCCAGCCTGGGCAACAGAGCAAGACTCCTTCTTGGAAAAAAAAATTAGCTGGGCATGGTGACACATGTCTGTAGTCCCAGCTACTCAAGAGACTGAGGCAGGAGAATTGCTTGAACCCGGGAGGCAGAAGATGCAGCAGTGAGCCGAGATTGTGCCACTGCACTCCAGCCTGGGCAACACAGTGAGACTTCATCTCAAAAAGGAAAAAAAAAAACAAAAACAAATAGGAAAAGATGCCATGGTCTGAAAGGAGAAGAGAGAAAACAAGAAATGAATACTCATTCAATATCACTAAGCAGCGGGATAAGTTGCTGGGCTACAGATATTTTTCCATCAGGACATCAGAAAGCCAGACAATGCTGACCACCATGTCCAAACCTGATGACGCTACGGATTTTAAAAAGACGGCACAGGTGAGATGCCAGGAGTTACGGTTTTGATAACTGGGTCTCTATGGAAAAGGGAAGCACTGGGTCATGTTTAAAAGCCAGAGGACTCCCACTAGGATGAAGGGCAATATTTGATTTAAAAAGTAAATGAAATTGAGAAATTTAGATAGTGAGTGGTAGTTCTGAGGTTTCCAAAGAATGCAAATCAAAATTTCTGATGCTTATAAAAATATCTGCCCTTGAGATTTGCTCTATATTTATACCCCCAGCCTGACATGGGAGAATGGGTCAGACTGTATTTCAAAGTCCTTCCTTTACAAAACATTTCTAGCAAAGGATGAAAGAAACGAGGCAGCCCATTGTGTAGAAGTTGAGTGTGGCAAGGAGACTGAATTTTGGGTGCTCTGAGAGAGGCCACCATGGTGTGAGTGGGCAGAAGGAGTCTTCCAGGGCTACAGCAGGGTTCATTTTCAACTGCTTTCTTAAACTGGGGCCTCCTGGTGACAACAGCAGGCACCCCTCTCCTGCTGCAGCCACTGAGAAGGGAAAAGAAATGAAGACTGATTGAAGACTGGCTTCGGGCTAGAAACTCTGCTAAGCACCTTCACATTTACAGTCTGTTTAACCCTAAAAAGAAGCCCTGAGGAAGTCAAATTGTCTCTATTTGCTGAGGACATGATTACATATTTAGAAGACCCCATGTCTCAGCCCCAAATCTCCTGAAACTGATAAGCAACTTCAGCAAAGTCTCAGGATACAAAATCCATGTGCAGAAATCACAAGCATTCCTACACACCAGTAACAGACTAAAAGAGAACCAAATCAAGAGCAAATTCCCATTCACGATTGCTATAAAGAGAATAAAATACCTAGGAATACAACTAACAAAGGATGTAAAGGACCTCTTCAAGGAGAACTATGAACCACTGCTCAAGGAAATAAGAGAGGACACAAACAGATGGAAGAACATTCCATGCTCATGGTTAGGAAGAATCAATATTGTGAAAATGATCCTACTACCCAAAGTAATTTATAGATTCAACACTATCCCCATCAAGCTACCTACGACCCTCTTCACAGAACTGGAAAAAAACACCCTAAACTCCATATGGAACCAAAAGAGAGCCCGCATAGCCAAGACAATCCTAGGCAAAAGGAACAAAGCTGGAGGCATCATGCTATCTGATTTCAAACTATACTACAAGTCTACAGTAATCAAAACAGCATGGTACTGGTAAACCAAAACAGAGATATAGACCAATGGAACAGAATAGAGGCCTTGGAGGCAACGCCAAATATCTACAACCATCTGATCTTTGACAAACCTGACAAAAACAAGCAATGGGGGAAGGATTCCCTGTTTAATAAATGGTGTTGGGATAATTGGCTAGCCATGTACAGAAAACAGAAACTGGACCCTTTCCTGACACCTTACACTAAAATTAACTCCAGATGGATTAAAGTCTTAAACATAAGACCTAATACCATAAAAACCTTAGAAGAAAGTATAGGCAAAACCAGGACACAGGTATGGGCAAGGGCTTCATGACTAAAACACCAAAAGCATTGGCAACAAAAGCCAAAATAGACAAATGGGATCTAATTAAACTCCAGAGCTTCCACACAGCAAAAGAGACAGTCGTTAGAGTGAACTGGCAACCAACAGAATGGGAAAAAGTTTTTGCAATCTACCCATCTGACAAAGGGCTAATATCCAGAATCTACAAAGAACTAAAACAGATTTACAAGAAAAAAGCAAACCCATTCAAAAGTGGGTGAAGGACATGAATAGACACTTTTCAAAAGAAGACATATATGAGGCCAACAAACATATGAAAAAATGCTCATCATCACTGGTCATTAGAGAAATGCAAATCAAAACCACATTGAGATACCATCTCACGCCAGTTAGAATGGCGATCATTAAAAAATCTGGAGACAACAGATGCCGGAGAGGATGTGGAGAAATAGGAACACTTTTACACTGTTGGTGGGAGTGTAAATTAGTTCAACCATTGTAGAAGACAGTGTGGCGATTCCTCCAGGACCTAGAAATAGAAATTCCATTTGACCCAGTAATCCCATTACTAGGTATATATCCAAAGGATTATAAATTGTTCTATTATAAATATACATGCACACGTATGTGCATTGCAGCACTGTTTACAATAGCAAAGACCTGGAACCAACCCAAATGCCCATCAATGATAGACTGGACAAGGAAAATGTGGCACAAATACACCATGAAATACTATGCAGCCATAAAAAATGATGAGTCTGTGTCCTTTGTAGGGACATGGATGAATCTGGAAACCGTCATTCTCAGCAAACTGATGCAAGAACAGAAAATCAAACACCACATGTTCTCACTCATAGATGGGTGTTGAACAATGAGAACACATGGACACAGGGAGAGGAGCATTATACACTGGGGTCTGTTGGGGAGGAATAGGGGAGGGACAGAGGTGGGTAGAGAGGTTGGGGAGGGATAACATGGGGAGAAATGCCAGATATAGATGACAGGGGGATGGAGGCAGCAAACCACATTGCCATGTATGTACCTATGCAGCAATCCTGCATGATCTGCACATGTACCCCAGAACCTAAAGTACAATAAAAAATATATATGTATATAAAAAGAAGCCCTATCACACAAGACTAGTTACCCCAAATTTGCAGATGAGATGAAGAAACTGAGTATCAAAAACATTTGATAATACGTCTGCCTGAGCAAAGAAGCAACATTAGGATTTGAACTCAGATTTCTGTTGCTACAAAGCCTGTGGTTGTATCATAAGAAGTGGACAAGAGGTATTTAAAAACTCAGAGTCCACAGGCCCTGGAGGAATAAAGCCCCTCCTCCCTTTCCCCAACCTGAGAAAGTGTGTGTGTGTGTGTGTGTGTGTGTGTGTGTGTGTATTTTGAGAGGGGAAGGAAGAGCTACCAGACATGAGAAGTGTGAGCATCTCTGGAGGCTGGTTGATGTTTGACATCATCAGCTTTGGAAGGTGTAGATGAGGCCACCTGGGGGTGAGGACATGGGGAGAAGTCTGTGGACAGAGCCAGGGGCACGCCCACACCTATGGCTGGAGAGGGCCGACACTGGACTGCACATCTGGGGCCTGGTGTGAACACAGCTGAACAGAGTCCTTGGGTGAGTTTGGTTTCATTTTTCCCAGTTGTGCAGTGGGAAGGTGGCTGAGAAGGGAAGCAGGGTTCATGGGATGGGACTGAGAGCATGTCAGAAGGAGATGGATGCTGCGAGGTTAGTGGGGGCTGAGGAGCGGAGAAGTGAGTGGGGGATTCAGGGTCCTGTGAGCGAAGGTCACACTGGGCTGATGCTGGTTGTGGCAGGGTCTACACACGTGTCCTCACCACAGCCGGCTGCAGGGGTGTGCTTCAAGTTCAGTCAGTGAGCGTTTCTGCAACCTGGACAGTTCTCTGGTTTTCATGTTCTTGTTGATCCATTTAGTCAGTCGGCAATGCTTATTGGGCGTCTGCTCTGGCCTCAGCACTCCTCGAGGAGTTGGGTGGCACAGCGACAAGACTGGGCCCTGTCGAAAAGGACGGGCATTTCAGTGGAGGGACAGGAATGCAGACCAGTCCTTCAGGAGGAGGCTCCCACCTCATTGCCCTGCGTCCTTTGCTTTCTTTTCTCTTGTCTGAGAAGGAAGTTGCTTAATTGCTTAGCCACCTCTCCCCCCAAACCCCTGCCCCAAAGTGGCTATGAGTTGCAGCACAGAGCTCCCTCTTGGGCACTTCTCTCTTCACTCTTCTGCCAAACAGGCCTGAACTCATGATGCAATCTGCCACCCAGGGCAGGACTAGTCAGGTGTTTCTCTTCCCACATCATCTGGAACACACCCAGGAGGAGTTTCAGGAGGACCCAGGCCTTCTATGCTGACCCAGGGCATTCCTTCTCTCCTCTTCATCCCCTGTAGGATCTGACTATGCTGGTCCAAGGGTTTTGTTGTAGCCTAACCGGAGTGTTTTATTTTAACTCTTACCTGAGAGCCCTGCTGTGGGGAGATCTGGCGCTTCCTCATGAATACAATGGGGTCATATCTGTGTCCACCTCATAGGCGGGACCATTATAAATACGTAGGTTATGATTTTGCTAGGTGAGGCATAAAATGCATTTTCGACTTACGATATTGTCAGCTTACGATGGGTTTATTGAGATGGAATCCCACTGTGAGTTGAGGAGCATGAGGAGCTGCAAGAGTCCCAGGAGAAGGTCGCATAAAGCTCTTAGAACAGGCCCTGCAGAGAGGAAGTGCTGGTCACTAATCAGGCTGTAATTACGCAGACTGGCTATGAGTAAAGTAAGTGTTGCTGCTTTGGCCATTGTGTGTGAGTTTAGCAATTGCGTGTGAGTTTAGCAACCTATTAAAGGAGGGAATCCCAGGGTGAGAAGATGAATAGCAGCCCAAATGCTGGCTTTCCTTTGGGTCCCTGACCACAGCAACAGACTCAAGAAATCTCCTGGGCAAGGAAAAGCCAGTGCTGAAAATGAAGATTATGTGCAGGGAGGGAAGGGTGGAGTCTACACTGAGGGTGCCCTGGCCTTGGGACTCCTGTTGGCAAAAGGAGGTTTAATTTAAGAAGGAAGGTGCTTCTGGGGACCCGCATTTATAATGCTCCCAACTCATGTAATTCTCAAAGTAAGCTCAGGAGGCTCACAGGAATGCAGGGGCTCAGACAGTTCCCCCCGACTTCATTCATTGTCACCCGCCTTTGTCTCTCCTCTTATCCCAGGCTCCTGCCCAGGGAATGGGGGTGACCAACTCTTCTGTCTCCAAAATGCTGTTCTATCTCTTTCTGCCTCAATAGATGATACATTTTTCTTTGGGGATGGAATGAAATGAAAACTTTCTGCATTTTGGCGCTATGCCTCTCTATCCTTTTGAAATGTCAGACTCTTTGCTATTTTTGCTTTTAGCTGAGATATTGTATAAAGGTCCCCAAATATGACAGGGCTTTGGTTGTCTGAGAAGGTTTGTGGGTTGACAATATAAACGGAAGCTGGTCCTTTCATCCAGCCTAATTTTAGAGTTTTTTTTTTTTTACCAGGGCTTCTGGTTGGCTCATGGTCATATTTGCTGAACTCCCCATTTATTTTGGACTTTTGGTTTTTAGACCAGGTGCCTCTGAATGTCGATGGCATAGCAATGTGTTATTTTTCATGAATGTGCCCCCAAAGTTTACTCTTTTGACTGATATTTGTGTTCTTGAAACAAAGACATTTAAAAAATAACTGTGTGTGTAAAAAGATGCTTGTCTGTATTTATGCACAGATGGTCCTCAACTACCTTGGTTCAGTTGTGTGATTTTTTGACTTCACCATGGTCTGAAAGCAATACAGTGGAAACTGTACTTCGGGTACCAGTACAACCTTCTGTTTTTCACTTTCAGTACAATATTTAATACATTACATTAGCATTTCAGTACTTTATTAAAAATAGGCTTTGCATTAGAGGATTTTGCCCAACTGTATGCTAATGTAAGTGTTCTGAGCACATTTAAGGTAGGCTGTGCTAACCTATGATGTTTGCTAGATGAAATATAAAATGCATTTTTTTTTTTTTTGTGACAGAGTCTCGCTCCGTCGCCAGGCACCAGGCTAGAGTGCAGTGGCACGATCTTGGCTCACTGAAACCTTTGCCTCTCGGCTTCAAGTAATTCTCCTGCCTTAGCCTCCCTAGTAGCTGGGACTACAGGCACATGGCACCACACCCAGCTAATTTTTGTATTTTTAGTAGAGATGGGGTTTCACCATGTTGGCCAGGATGGTCTCGATCTCTTGACCTCGTGATCCACCTGCCTCGGCCTTCCAAAGTGCTGGGATTATAGGCGTCAGCCACTGCACCTGGCCTAAAATGCATTTTTGACTTATGGTATTGTCAACTTACAATGAGTTTATTGAGGTGGAATCCCGTTGTGATTTGAGGAGCATCTGTATATATCTCTTTGAAAATTTCAAAGCAGACTAAATGTGCAGATAAGTCAATGACAGTTCTCCATGAGCGGAATATTATAAAGCCACTGCAAAGCAACAAAGCACTATAGGGAATGCTTGTGACAGGTGAAATTGGCAGAATACCAAAAGAGTGTGAAGGCTTTACCTGCACGTAGCTAACGTTTTGCACTATTCACATTCAACAGAGCCACCATTTATTGAACATCTACTGTGTGCCAGGCACAGGGCAAGGTGTTTTTGTGTGCCCTTCTCATTAATGCTCATGGAAAACATGAAATGAGTATCATAACTTCTATAGATGGAAGCGTTCAGGCCAATGATCAATGTCAGGGGATATGGAAGGAATTCATGTGTCTGGCAAGGATTGGTTAACAGGACATGAGAGTCTGTTCCAAGCTGAGATTCCATGATCCAGCCATAACTCAAACATAAATTCCACTCATCCCTCTCTGGAAGTAGGATTCCAGTCATGTCTCTCTGGACCCCTCTTTGCTTTCATCGTAATCCTAGTAGCAAAGCAACTCTCAGTCCACTGAAACCAAAGGTGTGTCTGGGAAAGTTGGCCAAAGTGCACTGGCCAAAACTTTCTTTTTTTAATTAATTAGTCATATAATATTTTTGAGAGGGTCTCACTCTGTCACCAGACTGGAGTGTAGTAGTGTGATCCCAGCTTACTGCAACCCCCACCACCCGGTACAAGCAATTCTAGTGTGTCAGCCTCCCAAGTAGCTGGGATTACAGGCATGTGCCTCCACGCTTGGGTAATTTTTGTATTTCAGTAGAGGCTGGGCTTCACCATGTTGGCCAAGCTGGTCTTGAACTCCTGACCTCAGATGATCCACCCGCTTCAGCCTCCCAAAATGCTGGGATTACAGGCATGAGCCACCACCCCCAGTCTATTTTTAAAATTTAGACAGGTCTTAAACAATGTACAAAACTCAGAAGAAATAAAGGAGTAGAAAGTAAATGCTATGTCCCTTTTCTATTGGTCCCAGACCTCCATGTCCCTGGCTCCCTTCCTTGGTAGCAGTCACTGCTGCTATTTCTTGCATCACCTTCTAAAGATAGTCCATGCGTATAGAATATTCTAAGAATGACTGTCTTTAACCCTTGCTTTTTACATCCACAAGTGACACATTTCTTTTCCAAACAGTTTTCCTCCTACTCTAATGCGACATCTTAGAACTCACTCCACATCAGGACGTACCAATCTGCTTTTTTCTTTTTTTTTTTTTGAGATGGATTCTCCCTCTGTTGCCCAGGCTGGAGTGCAGTGGTGCGATCTCAGATTCAAGCGATTCTCCTTCCTTAGCCTCCTGAGTAGCTGGAATTACAGGTGTGCACCACCACACCAGGCTAATTTTTGTATTTCTAGTAGAGACAAGGTTTCACCATGTTGATCAGGCTGGTCTTGAACTCCTGACCCTGTGATTCACCCTCCTTGGCCTCTCAAAGTGCTGGGATTACAGCTGTGAACCACCACACTCAGCCCATTCTTTTTAAAAGGTTGCATAGATTCAATTTATTAATTTATTTAAATATTGCTTATCAAAAGATCTTTACATTGTTTTCAAACAATGCTAGAAATTCCTAACAATTCTAGCATTGCAAACAACGCTAGAATGAACAGCCATAGACACGTATCATTTTGTACAATAAATTTCTAGAAGAGAAATGCTCTGTCAAAGGACATGAGAATTTTTAATTTTCCAAATTGCTTCCATAAATGTTGGCATAGTTTAATCCCCCTCAGTGGTATGTGAATCAGTCTCCAGAGCGTTCACATTCTGGTTCAATACATGCTAGTGGGCTGGGAAGAACACAGGTTAGTTCCAGTGGAATGGACCTGGCCAATTCACTTCTCCTCCATGAATCTCAACTTGCATTGCTGGAGAAAGAAATGCCATCTGTCCAAGCAACATCACAGCTTCTGTAAAGACTAAGTCAGAAAGCTTCCAGCGCCATGACTTGTCAATCTCAGGAGTGTTTGGGAGTGCGTTTTGTCAACTGGAAAGCTTAATGTGTGTACTTCTCAGGGCCAGAGTGGAGGCCTTGTGCTCTCCTCTCATGCTAGGTTCTGGTCAGTGGGAGTCACAACACCCTTGAGCATCCTCAGAACCAGATAAGGAGGCCGAGTGAGTGCTTGGTGCCACGGTGGAGGGGGTGTGTAGAAGTCATAGGTTGGTCTGATCTCCCTCTTAAGCCTGCAGCCTGGGAGAAAGCAATGAAGCTCAGAGCAGCTGGATGTGTCATCCCGGCAGCCTGGATGTGCCTGGTGAAATACGACGATGCCGCCTTCACTAAGTAAAGAGTGCAGTGACCATTGGACCCTATCCATGGCATCTGTGAAAAACTGCTTGACTGCCGAACACCACTGCGGGAGCTGGGAACCATAAATGTCAAATGATCGTGTCTTTTTGGGAGAAAGTATGAGTTGAATTCTAACTTGATCATTGTATTCAGAATAAAGTTATTAGCTGAGTGCTTCTTTTCTTGCAGATGCTACTGTAGTGTTACAAAATACAGCACCTATAGCTATTTTTTTGAAAAAAAAAAATCATTGCTTTTTTCAGGGGGAAGAGTGGGGGCAGGAATGGAGTTTCGCCGTGTTGCCCAGGCTGAAGTAAAATGGTACTGTCTCGTTTCACTGCAACCTCTGCCTCCCAGGTTCAAGTGATTCTCCCACCTCAGTCTCCAGAGTAGCTGGGATTAGAGGTGTTCCCCACCACACACAGCTAATTTTTGCATTTTTAGTAGAGATGGGATTTCACCATGTTGGTCAGGCTGGTCTCGAACTCCTGACCTCAAGTGATCTGCCTGCTTGGCCTCCCAAAGTGCTGGGGTTACAGGCATGAGCCGATGTGTCTGACCCATTGTATGCCTTTTAAAAGTTAATATTTCATATCTTAATCTTAAAATAATAAAGTAACAACATATTGTACAAACTTTGATCAGTATAGAAGTATGTGAAATGTGAGACACATGTATATGACTATATAACCCTTTTACGAAAATGGAACCCTACCAACACAGCGTTGTGTAGGTTGGCTTTTTTCACTAGATGATATTTTGATAGAGAGTGGCGATCTTTAGCTCCTAGAACCAAGGACACATCATTTGCATTTTCCTTTGTGCTGATCCTTCACATACTGAGTGTGGTGTTGAGTTTTTAAGGCACAGTCACCATGGTTGGGGGTGGGATCAGAGAGTCCAGGCAGTACCCTAAGAGAAGTGAGTGACCAAGGCTGTGTATCCTAGAGAACATAACAGAATTCAAGAGGTGTGACCGTCATCTTCAAATACCTGAGGGATCGTTAGTGGGAAGAACCATTGCTCCATTCTGGTGGCTCCTGGAGGGGTGTCTGTGATCAGCTGATGGAAGCTTAGGGTAGCAGAGATCAGCAGACCTGAAATGACATCCTAAGAATGCTGGTTTTGAGTCCTACAGCCTGAGTTTCAATCTTGACTTTCCTACCTAGTAGCTGAATAAAGTCCCTGTGCCTCGTTTTCCTCATCTATAAAGTGGGGTAAGCAAATACTTCTGTGCTGTTTCTATGAAAAATAAAAGATATTCCATGTAAATCTCTCAGAATAGTATCTAGTGCAGAGTGAGCTCCCACCATAACCATAATGGCCCTCCCAGTGCTTTCGGCTGGTCAGTGGCTACCCATGAGCTCTCTGGTCACTGAGGGCCATGTTACCTTTCAATGCTCAAAAGACTAGTAGTCTACGTCCCTATGCAGCACGACTTTAGAAAATCCCATCTTTTACCAGGTTTCTGTCTTTGTGAAACTCCCCAATTTCTCTACATTTCTGAGAATACCCTGACTCCAGGTATACCTGATCCTCAAATCTGTCTTTGTTATTTCCTGTCACTCAGCTGGCGGCTGGCTCCTCCCCTGCTCTCTCGGACGAATGCCATTTACTGAACCAAAGTTGGCTTCCTCCATGGTGGCTGGATCTTCCCTGTCCTGCTTCACCCAAGCATGATCCCAGGCTTCTCTTAATTCCCCACAGCACAGCAAAAGCATATCGGATTGTTTAGAAAAGCTTACTCCATGTAGGGAATGTCTTGGTTCCTGTACCCAGCCCTGAGGTTGCCTGTACTATGGCCATAGCTGCCATAGTTTCAAAGCTTTCTTTTCTTTCAAAGTTTCAAAACTTTATTTTTCAATTAATTAGTTAATTTATTTATCTTGAGACAAAGTCTCACTCTGCCACCAGGCTGGCGGGCAGTAGGGTGATCCCGGCTCATTGCAACCTCTGCCACCTGGTACAAGCAAATCTCATGTCTCAGCCTTCCAAGTAGCTGGGATTACAGGCATGTGCCACCATGCCAGGCTAATTTTTGTATTTCAATAGAGACAGGGTTTCACCATGTTGGCTAGGCGTGGTGACACCACGGAATCAAGGCTGGGTTGCTTATGTCCTTTAAACTGTGGTTCCTTGGCTCAAAGGCCTGCCCCTTTAGCCCCTTGGCCAGATCCATTTCCTTATTCTTCTTTCTACTCCAGCCTGGGCAATGGCATGCCGGTAAATTCTGTCTCAATAAACAAAACAAAAAGAAAGCCACGTTTGTAGCGTTTGCCTTTTTTTGTGTATGTGTAAATACTCTCACCATGGTCTATTTTAAGCTACCAACAGCTTAACAGCTCATCTGGAAAATTCATGCATGTTTGGTTATTGGCCTTCCAGGATGCATTGCTAGTTGGTTCTGGGTATGATATAGGTACTGATAAGCAAGAAAAATGGAAACAAAGAGCTCACATCACCCTGCACAGAATTTCTGTGGCAGTTCCTCTGTCTTGAGTTTCAAAACTAGATGTCTGGGATTGAATGAAGTGAATGGTCTAAACTACCTTTTTTTTTTTTTTTTTTTAACTTTAATCTCCTGTATCATTGTCACAATGTAACCTTCTTTTTGTGTATCTGTGAGAATCCTCTTTTGAGTGAACCTGAAAGCTCTAGTTTGGGGATGGCAGATAGGGCACCAGGGTCAATTTTCTAGAATTATCTATGCTATTTTTCTGGGCTGGATATAAAAGAGGCATTCCCGACTTTTGACCTTTGCAGGTACTCTTGGCCATCACAAATTCTTCTTCCGTAAAGTCTTGTCCATAAACTATTATCTACCAATTGAAATTTTGTTTAAGAAAGAAAAAATGTAGCAAAAGTCCTTGGGACTCAATATGAGCAGTATTTTGTGTTCACATGCCTTTCCCTCCAAGAATCCTATCAGCCAGATATCTGAGTTAAACTTCATTTTCACCCAGTATTTTCAGTCTCTAACAGAATAAACAGCAACCCCAGGAAACAGATACATCTGCAGCTCTGCAAAAGAATAACATTCCCTTCCCTCCCAGGCTGGGAGAGAGCACCACCGTCCCCACTCTCCCAAGAAGGAGGCCAAATGCAAGGGAGTTTCCTTTCCTTTGCCAGTCTTCTAAGCAAAGTGAAGAATTCTTGGACCGTGAGTCACCTGTCCTGATTCCAGGCAGCGTTGCATGGCCAGGACCTCCTGGGGAAGAGGAAAAGTGAGAAAGAGGCTGCATTAGTCAGGGTTCTCTAGAGGGATGGAACTAATAGGATAGACGTATATATAAAGGGGAGTTTATTAAGGAGTATTGACTTACACAATCACAAGCTGAGGTCCCACAATAGGCCATCTCCAAGCCGAGGAGCAAGGAAGCCAGTCTGAGTCCCAAAGCTTAAGAACCCGGAGTCTGTCGTCCTTCAATCCAATCAACTTGACACTCAATATTAACCATTACAGAGGCCGACCCACCACCCATGGCTCTGTGTCCCTGAGTAGGGCTCCCAGCCCCTGCCCGTCTTCTCTAGAGCTCTGCCCTCTTGTCACTTGGGGGTTGTAGCTTTCAAAGTGAGACTTAAGGACATGGAAAATGTTAGGCCAATCATCAATTACCAGATGTCTTGACCCAATCAGTTTATTAGAAATAGGCTTCGCTGTACTTAAGGACTGGAACCACACACACACACACACACACACACACACACACACACACATACACACACATATACATATATACACACATATGCACACACGTATACACACATATATGTATATACACACATATACACATATACGTGTATATACACACATATACATTATATATACACACATATGTATATATATGTATATATGTGTGTATATATAATGTATATGTAAATACATACATACATACATATATATATAACCAGCAGTGTAGAGCTAAGAGTTTTCAAGAGGCCCAGAGAAGAGGGTAGCAATCTGTGCCTCTTTCTGCCTAGGTCCCCGGCTGAGGGCCATGTGTAATAATGAACGGGCCATGGCCCTGATGGGTGCATCTTGAACTGCGGTTGAAGAACTCACCATCCTCTTCCGCACAGAGTCACCAGGGCCAACCCAGAGGCTTCGAGAAGCACACCTTTCAAAACAGATGAGAACTTTCTGGTCCAGATTCTTTGAATGCGAATATTCTCAATTGGTAAAAAGAACCCATTCCAGGGCAATGTTCATCCTGAGTTGTAGGCAAATGACTTTTGTGGTCACTAGACAGTAGCTCCACTGGTTTGTTTCATAGCAAGCATGTAGTTTTAGAGGTGGACATGCCCGTTCCCAGAGGATTCTTTACACGGGATTCCATAAGGTTTTCCAGAGTTTGCTGCCAGTTCATTCACTACTTGGATGGCCAGAAAAGCCTGTAATGTCAAAGTCACTGTCAATTAGGATCAATCAGGAATGCAGAAAAAGGGCTTTTGGAGTTGCCATCCAAGTCTCCTACTGGGGTGGTTTTGCTAAAAAAAAAAAAGTTCTGCAGGATCCATCGCCTTAGGACGTTAGGGCAGCCTTCTTTGTCATTTAACTTTGTAATTGCTTAAGTGGGTTTCTTTACTGTGACTCTTCTCAGGACTTTGCATATGAAATTTCGTGAGTGTCTTAGAGCAAGTCATGTTATAGTTTCCACAATCTTATGTGACTATGTCACCCTGTGGATTTGCATCTATTTTTACTGACACTGTTCTGAGGAATCCGATTAAGTAGCTGATCTACCAATCATGCTCCACAATCAGCTGGTGTTTAGTGCAGGAAACGCTCTTTTGCAAAGTGTGCTTGTTTGCTTCTATGCAGATCGTTGATATGGTAAATAATTCTTACATATATGCTAGAGGCTTCTTGAGACCCCACCTGGCGGAGCCCAATAACCCCAGAGAAGGATTTGTTTACCCTGCTGGTCTCCTTTCTCCCTTGGAATCCTGCTTCACCCAAGGAGCTGGTCAGGACACAGAGGGGACCTGGCAGCTGTGCAAATGTCACACTCACCATCATGTCGTCCACCCCACGACCCCTTCCTGAAGAAGACACAACTCAGCTTCTTCAAAAGCCTGATGTGTTAGCTTGGATTCTATCAAACAAGGACAGTGGCAGAGTTCTGGTTTTGTCATAAGAAGAAACTCCGCATTTCGCGAGTGGTCTCAGTATGCACGTCTGGTGTGTACTTCAGGAAAATGTTAGGTCAATGTTCAATTACCAGGCATCTCGACTCAATCAGTTTATTAGAAACAGGCTTCGCTGCCCTTTCTTACAAATATCTTTTCCACTACTCAAAGCCCTGCACCTTCCTGGTTTCAATTTTGTAGTGGGGTTCTCTTCCTGGAGGTGTCAAGTGGGAAAGGAAATTTGACAGCCAACCAGGTTGTTTGTTTTAAAACAGTCATCCAGGTTAGGGGTATTGAACATAAAATATGTTTCTGAAAGGTTGTAAAATGATCCCTCCCTTGGTCATCTCCCGGAAACCGTCTTCTGAAGGTCATTTTTAGTAATAGAATTCTAAAATGAATTAAAGCAGCTCACTAAATAGTCCCTCAAGTCAGAATCCGCTTGCACTTGTAATCCTAATGAAGTAGCAGAAACAAGAGTAAAGTCAAATATTAGAAAATGGTTTCAATTTAGCTCTTTCTGTGTTGCGCATTGTTTATGGGCAGATTTCTCAATTCTTCTTTTCTGCCATTAATATTGAGTGAGCATATGTGTGTTGACCAAAGAATAGCACTTTTGGAGGATACATTTTAAGGGTTTAAATGTAATTATTTAGTTTAGAATTGGCTGGAATATAAGCTCCTCCACTGAATATGTGGGAAATTATACACTGTATTCTTAATTTGCCATTGCAATAAAAAGATAAACCCCTTTTTTGTGTAAAAATCAGTATAACTGCTACAACATTAGATATGCAGTAGTCCTTTTGCAGATTCTGGGAAGACAGTCAGCTCTGTGTATCCGAGGGGTTATTGGTTCCAGAATCCCTATGGATGCCAAAATTCATGGATGCTCAAGACTCTTCCATAAAATGTCAGTGTTTGCATATAATCTATCCTCATTTTCCTATAAACCTTCAAGCATCTCTAGATTACTTACTATACCTAATACATACAAATGCTATGCAAATAGTTGTATTGTTTTTAACATTTATATTATTATTTTCCCCTGATATTTTTGGACTACAACAGGTTAAATCCTTGGATTTGGGACCTGTGTCTACTGTATTGAAAATGTCAATAGCAAGGATCGTGGTAGGTTGGAGGGGTGTTAGGGATTGGGTCCTGGAGTCATAAAAATTGGTTTGTGTCCTGGCTTCTCCATTTACCAGCTGTTGGATCTTGTGCCTGTTACTTAATTTCTGTGAGTACCACTTCCTTCATCTGTAAAATGCAGAGGGCACTAGTAACTTACTTCATGGTCTGATAATTCTTTCACTTGCTTGTTCAATAAATGATTGAACCAGGCACTGTCCCCAGCTCAGAGAAATAGGACAGAGGAAGCATTTTGTGAATATTCAATACATATTGACTCTTATTTTCCCAAATTAGTGAGAAGAAAAGGAGAGGGTCTCTTGCCTTATAAATATCTCTTCCCTCTCCCCCTAGGGTTTTCTTGTGTCACTATAACTTCTGCAATAAAAAATTTCCAATGCAAGGCGGAGAAAAGTTACAAGATGCTCTCCAGTGAGTTATAGCCTGAACGAAGTGCTTGCAAATGACATCCTGTAAAAGCAGTGTGTGGGGAGCAGTTACGGAGATGTTTCTCTGAGGATTTATGTGTCTCATGGTCTTCTGAGCACACACTTGCTGGTTCCCCTCTCCAAGGACCTTCTCCGAGGTCACACCAGTTTATACCACTTAATGCTAGTCCTGTGGCCCCGGGGCTCACTACAGACCATGCAACTGCTCTTCCTTCCCAGGACTCACTCTGTGGCTCATGACCTAGGATAACCTTTGATGTGAAATAGATATGGAAGTCCTGGGATTTGTGCCTGTCAGGGGAAGCGAGAACATGCCCCCCACTTTGCTCATAATCAAAAATCCGATTTCACAACTGGCTACAGCTAAAGCCCTTTGATGAAACGTTTCCAAAAACACTCATTAAGTTGTTTTGGAAAATGTGACAATGGGTCTGTAGCGCCATTTGCGGTGTGTGCATGTGTTTGTGGAGTTGAGACTCAACTATGCTACTGAGAACCTAAGATGTTAGAGGAAGCAAAGGGAGAGAACAGGAGGAAAGAGGGTGGTGCATGGAGGCGCCTGGTCGAGGCCAGGATCTAACAGGAAATGCTAGCCATAAACAGCGCCCCGTGTAAAACCAGGCACAACATGTTCGGATCGAGGAGGTCTGGCATTGAGTATAAGTCTGGCTGCCTCATGAAGGGCCACTAATAGCCTTGCACCTGGGAGCTTTGGGGGACAACCGGGGAGGCATATGTACAGCAGGTCAAGCAGACTGCAGAGGGAGGCTGACAGGGCTGCAGCTGAGTGCCATGCTGGGTTGCTATCTTTACCTCTATGCTCACAGGTAATTTTAAATTTGATTGTCAGAATTTCTATCCATATTGGAATGGTGAATTAAATGTCAGTATTTAATAGTCATGGACTATTGTGCGGTCATTAAAGCAGGTCACTACGAAGACTGGGGAACAACATGGGAGACCATTATGGTACGTGAATGAAAGGAGGACATAGCATCTTACTACAGTACGATAGCAGCTAACAACACTCAGCACCGTGTGATCGAGCACCTGCCTACCATGTGCCAGGGAGGAATGGACTCTGCACCATCAGAGACGTGCTTGTCTTTGAGAATGGGGTATACACTAGGGAGTAACAGAGCAAATGAATGTGCAATGAGAAATGACAGAAAATTATAAATAAATGGCCAAAAAGATAATATGTAATGACAACATATGAAAGTTCTATGGATACAAATAGGGCACAGTGGATTCCAAATAAGAGGGAATGGTCTAGTTGAGAATAGCTGGCTGGGAACCAACCCTGCAAATCAATAAAAGGCTAGAAGAAACACATGCAGGCCACAGCAGGGAAACAGAGGTTCCATGTGGAGATCATGTGGGTGCCTCCTTGGGTTCAAATCCTGGCTTCTCTGCCTGCGTGGGAGCCTGGGCATATTCCTTAACTTCCCTCTCAGTTTTCTCATTTGTAAAGTGGGGTTAACAGTAGCATCTACCCCTTAGGGATAAATGAATTAATGTAGGAAATCACCAAGAGCTAGTATGAGGTACCTGTTCAATAATTGTTAGCTATTATCATTGTTGTATTATTTTTTCCAGTCTTGACTTTTAAAACCAATGTATTAATGTTGCACAGATAATTATAATGGCTAAATATAAATAAAATAATTTTTATGTTAATCTGGATCTTCCAATTATTGGACAGTTGTGTGTGTGTGTGTTTGTGTTAGAGGAGCAGGTCTTTTTGTCTTCCTTTGGGTATGAATGGACAAGTTATGGCATTGGTTGTCACTGGCAGCTTATTCATAAGGATAACCATTTTATTTCGTGAAGGCAGCCATTTTATATGCTGAGGGTAGCCATCTTACAGCCTGAGGGCAGCCATCTTATATCTCGAGGGCAGCCATCTTATATCCGGAGGGCAGCTATCATGAGGATGAAGCCAGAATATGGAGAAGAGGAGAAGGGGATGGCTGAGAAGCAGAACAGGAACCTGAACTGCATTTTTCTTAGAGCAAATCACTAAATTACAACAATTCTTCGGGCAAAGTTGAGCACTGTTAGTTTCTGTTACTTGGATCTCAATAAAATTGGACAGATACTATACACGGAACAGTACTTGGGGAACTTCACTTTATGTGAGGCCTTCATGTGGCTTGTGTCACATTCCTGGCTGTCCAGGCATCAATCCTGGTTTCCTGGTGAGCTCTCGGCTGACTCCACCCAGAGCTCTCTTCCGTCTCTGCTGCAGCTACCTCCATTCTCACACATGGTTTCTTCTGAGTTTTCGTATTTCAGCCAGTACTGTGGAACTCTCCTGACCTTGTGGGCTTTGGGCAGAAATAACTGCACTCCTCACTTCTCTCCTAAATTACTGGCAATGGTGATACTGAGCATCAAGGGAGAAACCTGAGCTGTTAACATTGCTAGTGAAGCCATCATCCTCTCCACGTTCCCAGGTAGGAAACGCTCCTCTCTTTTGCTCCCCACGCAGTCATAAGGTCTTGTCAGTATTTTTCTTTGCACTGTCTCTGCACTATTTTTTCAGATATTTCTTTGTGAAAATGATGCACCAGACTCTCATCTGTCATCACTGAGATTACTGCAATTTTGCCTTGAATTTCTACAAGTTTCACATCCATGGTGGTAACTTATCTGTCTCTGTCTTATTGCCTCCACCTGCATTACCTGGGACTGCAGCCCACCGCCAGGATTCAGGTGGTTTCCAGTGAGTGAATCACGTATTTTTTTGTGTGTGAATCTGTTCCCCCTATCCCATGGCTCTCAGCTGTTGGCCTTCTTTCATGTTTGGCAGGTAAAGCTGTGGAACCAGAGGTGGCTTCACTGTGATGCTATTGAAACTGAGCTTTGCTTGCCTAGATCCCCTCCTAAGGACCCAGGGGGGCCCTAGCTTTGCATTCATATGGTCTTACAAACTTGAAAATTTGCTAAACTAGACCGGGTATGGTGGCTTATGCTCATAATCCTAGTGCTTTGGGAGGCTGAGATGGAGGATCATTTGAGGCCAGGAATTGAAGACCAGCCTGAGAAACATACTGAAACTTTGGCTCTACAAAATATTAAAAAAAAAAAAAAATTAGCTGGGCATGGTGTCACACACCTGTAGTCCCATCTGCTTGGGAGTTTAAGGTGGGAGGATGGCTTGAGGCCAGGATTTCGTGGCTGCAGTGAGCCATGATCATGCCGCTACACTCCAGCCTGGGCAACAGAGTGAGACTCTATCTCTAAAAACTAAAATAAAAATTAAAAAAGAAGAAAACTTGCTAAATTAAGATATGGTAATGGCAACGGTTAATACCATTGACTCTTTCCACAGAGATGTCTCCTATGTCCACACTCACCTCACATCAGGTGGTGGTGGAGAGTGCAGGAATGTTAGGGATTCCCTAAAGAGAAAAAAAAAAGCAGTTGGGTTGTGGATTCATTTAGTCTGTATTTAGTGATATGTATATATTCATATATATATATTTATGCAAACTGCATATATATGCAAACCATATATATATATATGCAGTTTGCAGTTACTTTCATGTAGAGCGAAATTATTCTTAGCAAGGTTTACAAGCTCATTAGTGGCAGAGTTAGGGCTGGAAATCTGGTCAGTCTGATTTCAGTGATAATGACCTTAGCAGTGGCTTTCATGTGGTTAGGTCCAGAAATAGGCCTTTGATTTCTTAACTAAAAGGATAATGGTCTTTGCTGGCCTTGTGCCGGTATTTAGCACACCTTCCTACCTCCTTACTTGATCTCAAGAGTTTCTTGTTCACTCATCCACTGCTGCTTTACTTAAGCTGCATTCTATCAAATGGAATGCCTTGCTTTTGCCAAACTCTGTTTCAGCAAAACGCGTGTTGCTTATGCTCTGCCCTTGGCCTGAAATGGCCTTGCCCAGGCATATCTGTATGGGAACTTATTTCTTTCTGATCTGATACAAAATACCAACACTGATGAAGATAACATGAACTCACAGTGCATTATTATAATGAAGACATTAGTGATAAGCTGGTGAACAAATGTTATCAGTTCAAAACGTATTTAATGTAAGTTAATAGACAAGAAACCCTGAAATGTCCCCAAATTTTTCTTACAACTCATGTATGAAATATATTTTATAGAGATTCCCCAAACTTAATAACTTAAAAAATTGACATGACATTACCAGTAAAGTTTTGTGAAGCAGAAAGAAACTTTCTTAAATGATCAGTATTAAAAAACTAGTTTCCTTCAATCATGCTAGATCTAAGGCTAAAAATATCTTTTTTGTTTTTTAGAGAAAATAACATTATAAATTTGTTGACATTAAAAGGCAGTGAGAGTATACAGCTAAAAATATCTGGAAAAAAGAAGATTATTATACAAGTGTGTCAGCTGGTTAATTAAATATTGTTATTCTCGGTTATGTGATGCTTGTGTTATTTGTTGGTTATTTAACAATTATATTTTATTGTAATTTCTCCTCTTATTTAAAACAAGAATTTATTTTTATATCTGAAATATTATAATTTTGGGTTCTTCTGAAAACCCATCCCCAATGTACAAATGTCAGCCTGCATGCGACCTAGAATATCTTCTGGTGCAGTGCAGGGGGAGGAAGATGCTCTTCCCTAAGCGTGTTTCACTGCTTCTCCGATGACGTAGCTGACGGCTGCAGCCATCACAGACTCTCACAAAGGCCCCCACGGCCCTTCTGGGTTCTGTCTGCAGCTCCAGATCCCTGATTCTTGGGGTTGGTCTGGGGCAGATAGACCTTGTCCCCTCTTGGGTTCCCTTTTCCAGTTCCAGAGGCATGAGCACAAAGTCTCCCCCTGGAAAGATTCCTGCCTCTTTCACGAACCAATTCATGTTCCTAGAGCCCGAGGGTCCCTGCCTCAGATGCCTCGCCATAGCTGCTCCTGGTGACTCTGCTGTGCCATCCTGATGAGTTCTGATGAGTTCCTCATGATTGCTTGTCCACCTGTCATCTAGTGTACACTGCAGCTAGGTTCATCCACTGACACATCAATTTTCTATACATCAGATCAGGACCCAAAATCTCCATGCCCCCCCCGCCCCCGACCATTACCATTTCCCAAAAGGAATAAAGTCCACACTTCTTAGCTTGGTATTCCAGGCCATTCACAAACTTTCCTTGTCCTGCCTTTGATGTGGGGGTCACACATCCCTCTGCTGACTCCTCCTGTAACATTCCTTCAGCCGGACAGTCTTAGTCATTGTTCCCTAATTGGTGCCATGAAAAGTTGTTTGTCTGCGTCTTGCCTCCCAGCTGACCCTGTGCTCACTGCCTTCTCCAGAGATCCACTGTGGTGAGCTCCCATGGAATGACGTGTCCACTCCCTTCTCTCAGATGTTTACAATCTTTCATTACCTCCATGACTACTTTGATGATGAATTTTTACGTTTATTTTTTATTTTTATTTTTGACACAGAGTCTTGCTCTGTTGCCAGGCTGGAGTGTAGTGACACGATCTCAGCTCATTGCAACCTCTGCCTCCTGGGTTCAAGTGATTCTCTTCCCTCAGCCTCTGTAGTAGCTGGGACTACAGGCGCAGGCGCGTGCCACCAAGCCCAGCTCATTTTTGTATTTTCAGTAGAGACGGGGTTTCACCATGTTGACCAGGCTGGTTTCAAACTCCTGACCTCAAGTGATCTGCCTGCCTCAGCCTTCCAAAATGCTGAAATTACAGGTGTGAGCCACTGTGCTTGGCCATTATCATTACTATTTTTTTTAATTAAAAAAACTTTTTTGGAGACTGAGTATCTCCCCTGTTGCCCAGGCTGGAGTCTGGTGGCACAATCAGGGCTCACTGCAGCCTCTGCTTCCCAGGCTCAGGTGATTCTCCCACCTCAGCCTCCGGAGTAGCTGGGACTACAGGCATGTGCCACCATGCTTGACTAATTTTTGTACTTTTTGTAGAGATGAGATTTCACCATGTTACCCAGGCTGTTTCAATCTCCTGGCCTCAAGCGATCCTCCCACCTTGGCCTCCCAAAGTATTGGGATCACAGGTGTGAACCACCGCCTCCAGCCTGATGATGAATATTTAAATTCTAAGACTGTGTGGTCTGAAATGCTGTGTTTAAACAATTTTGGTATCTCTTTAGAAAGTCTATTACCGAGCTAAAGAGAAAAGGATTTTCACTGGTCTTTGAGCATGTCCACTTTTGCTAGACATCATTAAATAAGACTTGCTAATCTGACTCTTCAAACTTTCATTATAAGCATTTAGTATTTATTTCTATGTCCCCAATAATCTATGTATCTATCTTTACACTGCATCTAGTGAAACAAGCAACTGTATATTTAATCTACTGAAAAATCTTGAAGATATAAAAAACTACAAGAGACTGGCCACAGTGGCTCATGCCTGTAATCCCAGCACTTTGGGAGGCCAAGGAGGGTGGATCACTTAAGGCCAGGAGTTTGAGACCAGCCTGGTCAACATGGCGAAACTGTCTTTACTAAAAATACCAAAAATTTTTAGCTAGGTGCAGTGGTGCGTGCCTGCAGTTCCAGCTACTCAGGAGGCTGAGAATTGCTTGAGCCTGGGAAGCAGAGGTTGCAGTGAGCCTAGATCACTCTACTGCACGTGAGACTCTGTTGAAAGAAAGAAAGGAAAGACAGAGAGAAAGAGAGAGAGAAATGAAGGAAGAAAGGAGGAAGGAAAGGTAAGAAAAAAATTACAAAAGAAGCTTGGAATATATGCATTGTTTCTTTTCTATTATTATTATTATTTTTTTTGAGACTGAGTCTTGCACTGTCGCCCAGGCTGGAGTGTAATGGTGCAGTCTCCACTCACTACAACCTCCTTCTGCTGGGTTCAAGCGATTCTCCTGCCTCAGCCTCCTGAGTAACTGGGATTACAGGCACCTGCCACCGTGCCCAGCTAATTTTTTTTTTGTATTTTTAGTAGAGAAGGAGTTTCACTATGTTGGCCAGGCTGATCTTGAACTCCTGATCTGTGATTTGCCCTTCTCATCCTCCCAAAGTGCTGGGATTACAGGTGTGAGCCTCCATGCCTGGTGATATATGCATTGTTTCTATTTATACTCATACTGAATCAGATACCTCTGCCCTGCATGTTTTTAGCTAATAAACAAGTCCTTACCATTAGCCTAGGTATATAAAGTAGAGGAAATCTACATCCTTACAGTCATTGTGCCGCTGCAACTGTAAGACCCTTGGGCACATACTGTCATGGACTGATGTTCTCTCTGATAAAGTGAGGCAGTCGAGATTTTGTTTACCCAGAGGAAATAAGCAGGATAGTTTCCACATTGTAATAAGGTGAATTCAGAACCCCATGTCTGAAGCCAAATGTTCTAAATGATCTTTTTGGGAAAAACTAGGAGATCGTAGACATAGTCTGTAATGGCAGGCCTGGCCTGGAGATTTTGGGAAGTAAAGAGAATGTTGATGAAGGTGAGAACGCAGGAGGCAAGAAGGAAAGAAAATGAAGGCAAAGAAAGACAAAAGAGAAGAATACCGGATGAATGAGTGGATCTTGGCTTTATTAGTCTAGACTCTCTCTCTTTTAAAAAAATTTATTTGTTTTTATTATACTTTAAGTTCTGGGGTATATGTGCAGAACCTGCAGGTTTGTTACCTAAGTATACACGTGCCATAGTGGGTTGCTGCATCCATCACCCCGTCATCTACATTAGGTATTCTCCTAATGCTATCCCTCCCCTGTCTCCCTACCCCCTGCTATCTCTCCCCTAGCCCCAACAGGCCCTGCTGTGTGATGTTCCCCTCCCTATGTCCATGTGTTCTCATTGTTCAACACCCACTTATGAGTGAGAACATGCGGTGTTTGGTTTTCTGTTCTTGTGTCAGTTTGCTGAGAGTGATGGTTTCCAGATTCATCCATGTCCCTGCAAAGGACATGAACTCATCCTTTTTAATGACTGCCCAGTATTCCATGGTGTATATGTGCCACATTTTCTTTATCCAATCTATCATGGATGGGCATTTGGGTTGGTTGCAAGGCTTTGCTATTGTGAGCAGTGCCACAATAAACATACGACTTTTATGCAGGATTCTTGTTGGTTCTGCTGATGCATGCGCCTACTCACTGGAGAGACGGTTTAAGGAATCATGACTGGCTAGATCTGGGCCACATGACATCCTGGAAGCCAGAATTAGATGAGACTGAAGCCGCCTTTACAAAAATTATGACAGTGAGGAAAATCTGACCTAACTGTGCATGTGTTTTTATAATGGAATGATTTATAACCCTTTGGGTATATACCCAGTAAAGGAATTGCTGGGTCAAATGGTATTTCTAGTTCTATTAGTCTAGACTCTCTTAATTGTTACTGAGAGAAATACATTCAGACTACCTCAAGCAAAACAAAACAAACAAATGTTACTCCCCTCAAATATAATTGGCTTATTATGGAAAAGTCTAGGTTGCCAGATTTCAGGCATAGCCGAATCCAGGCACTGAAGTACCATCTTCAGGACTCCATATCTCACCCTGTCCTTCGGCTCTGTTCTCAGCAGTGATCTGATTCTCCAGCCATGGCAGCAAGAATGGCCACTGGCAGCTGTGGCTTATGAGGTCTTTCTAGCTTGAGAATACTGCAGGATGGGAGGCTACTCCCTCCCCATCGTGTGCATATGTCAGTTTTCATGCAGGTTTCTTGTTGGTTCTGCTGAGGCATGCACCTACTCACTGGAGAGAGGGTTTAAGGAATTATGACCGGCTGGATCTGGGCCACATGACATCCTGGAAGCCAGAAGTAGATGACACAGGGTCTCACTCTGTCACCAGGCTGGAGTACCGTGGCACGATCTCAGCTCACTGCAACCTCTGCCTCCTGGATTCGAGCAATTCTCCTCCCTCAGCCTCCTGAGTAGCTGGGACTACAGGCACGTGCCACCAAGCTCAGTTAATTTTTGTATTTTCAGTAGAGACAGGGTTTCACCATGTTGCCCAGGCTGGTCTCAAATTTCTGACCTCGAGCAATCTGCCCACCTCAGCCTCTCAAAGTGCTGGGATTATAGGCTTGAACCACCAGGCTCAGCTGCTATTTTAAAATTTTTAATTAAAAAGGTTTTTTTAGAGACAGACTGTCTCCAAAGCCACCTTTGCAGAAATTATGACAGTGAGAGAAATCTGACCTAAACAACTCCATCTTTCTTCTAACCTCCCAGATGCCCTTGTTCATTCTTGGGCTTAGGCCAAACTAACTTTGGGAGGAATTTAGTTTATAGTTTAATTTTTAAACAAAGATGATAACAGCCCTTCCTAAAACAAACCTCTCCTTTGCCTGGTCACCAGATCACCTTTGTGAAACTAACAAATTAGTCGCAAGATTAGAAATTATGGCTTAGGAGTTGCACAGCCACAGCCCACGAGATTCCTAACCTTCCCAGTTGCTCCTGTAGATAACGTTACTATTGTGAAAGCTGAGATTGGTGTTTAAGGTATTTTTCAGACCCTGCCTTCCAGTGGACCAGCTGGAGCTACCCAGACCAGTAAGCTCATCTGGTCTTGTGGATCTTACCCAAGAACTGACTCAGGGCAAGAGGGCAGCTTTGACTCCCTGTGATTTCATCTCTGACCCAGTCAATCAGCATTCCCCTTTCCCTAGGCCCTGCCTGCCAAACTGTCTTTAAAAACTTTAGCCTCCAGAGTTTTGGGGAGGCTGATTTGGTCAATAATAAAACTCTGGTCTCCCATTTAGCTGGCTCTATGTGCATTGAACTCTTTCTCTAGTGCAATTCCCTGTCTTGATAAATCAGCTCCATCTGCACAGTGGGCAAGAAGAACTTGTGGGGTGGTTACAACTCAGCAAATGGCACGAGAACTGTGCAGAATGGAAGAGAGACTGTTTCCCCAAAGGAAGTGAATTTACTTCCTGGTATAAAGTATATGTAAATTTAGCTTTTGTGACCATGGCAGGGCTGCAGGAAGGCATTTCAATATTTCTCCAATGGCCCCAGCAGGAGAGGCACACTCTTAAGGAATGGCCCAAGGATCCTACCTGCTTCCTTGAATGTTTATTAAAGGGAATGTCTGTGATGTTGAGCACACTCTGTTCCTATGGCCTTGAGATGAATTTTGCTGAATAGAATAGAATTAAATTTGGAATCTTAAAAAGAAAAGTGAAACTTGTTGGGCGTAATTGTTGGTTGTTAAATGTTAGCTGGAAAAACTATTATGACGAAGTGAATGAAGAAATAAAAATCACACAAGCACATACCCTGCTGGTCTAGTGTCTGATTTTGACCACCTCTGGGTTACCTGGGTCTTCAGTACAGGGACCAGGTGAGTCAAGAAAATCACTCTGGGCACAACATTTAAGGAGGTACTCGCTCTTAGGATCTCACAAATACAAGATCTGCTCCTGAGAGTGAATGCCTCCTTAAATTTTTCCAACCCGGGAGACTCTCTTAAGGAAGCATTCACTCCCAGAGCTGAGCCTGCATTTGTAAGGGCCTGGGAGTGAGCACCTCCTTAAATGTTGTGCCCTCCCTACACCAGTCTGGGCTTGCCCTAGCCTGGTTGTGGGTGGGACAAGGATGCTTCTTAGAGATGATTGTGGGGTGCAGCCTGGCTCTTATACAAAGCTGATGTTTAAGTTGGTTGCACAAGTCAAAAAAAAAAAAGGTCCAGAACAGAAATCAAATCCAAATATTCATAGATTTCAAGAGCAAGCACTTCAGTGCAGAAGTCATTGCCAAAGTCAAGAGTGGGATCCAGTACCAGAAGAAGTGGTAATAGAAGCTGAATCCAAAAGGTGAATGGCTAAGTGTAGAAGCCAGGTGTCAAACAGGAAAGGCAAGACCCAAGCACGCAGATCAAAGCACAGCCTGCCATGAGGCGGGCAGCAGACAGGATCTTCACAAGTCCACACTCTATTTGTTGTATAATATTTCATCATGAGAATACAGCATAATTATTTTTGGTAATAGCCTTACTGAGGTATAATGTTGTTTTGAGACAAAGCCTGCCTCTATGACCCAGGCTGGAGTGCAGTGGTGTGATCCTGGCTCACTGGCACGGTTGAAGTATAATGGACATGCCATATAATTCACTCATTTAAAGTATACACTTCAGTGTTTTCTTTACTTTCTTTCTTTTTTTTTTTTTCTTTTTTTGAGACAGAGTCTTGTTCTGTCGCCAGGTGCCAGGCTGGAGTGCAGTGGTGCACTCTCGGCTCACTGCAATCTCTGCCTCCCAGGTTCAAGCAATTCTCCTGCCTCAGCCTCCCAAGTAGCTGGGACTACAGGCGTGCGCCACCACGCCCAGCTAATTTTTGTATTTTTTTAGTAGAGACGGCTTTTCACCATGTTGGCCAGGATGGTCTTGATCTTTTGACCTCGTGGTCCACCCGTCTCGGCCTCCCAAAGTGCTGGGTTTACAGGCGTGAGCCACCACACCCAGTCCACTTCAGTGGTTTCTTAGTATAATCACAGATTTGTGCAACCACCACCACAATATCAGAACATTTTCATCACTCCAAGAGAAACCATACTCTTTAGTTATAACCTCCAACTGTCCTCCTCCTCTCAGCCCTAGGCAACCACTAGCATAATTCATTTGAAAATACTTGCATTGTTGATTACTTGGCTTGTTTGCAGTATTTCACAATTACAAGCAATGGTCCATAGGACAGCCATAAAGGAAGCACACATTCCTACCTTGCCCCTTGCGACCACTGCTGCTTTCAGGTGGGTCCCATCAGTGGAAGTTCTTTGCGCCTTGATGAACCCCACGCCAGGATGGGGGTGGAGAGGAGGACCAGGGACAGAATCTGGATGCCAGGGTAGTAAGTCCTGGAGTAATGTGAGAAGTATTTCCAGAGCGGAAGGAAGTGGAAAGGGTTGAGGAAGCAAGATAGGAAAGGACTAAAAAAAAAAAAAAGAAACCCACAACAAAATAATTGAGTGGAAATTCTTCAATGCCCTGGTGAGTGAACAAAGGATATTTTTAAAAAGGTGCCCAGTGATCAGTGCAGAGCTGGTTATGTGGCTGCGATGTGGACCCCTCTCCTCATTGCCTCCTTTCCCTTGTGCCAGTCTTCTGTGATGGCTGCGGCACTCATGAATGCTTGGAAAGGTGTGTGTGTGTGTGTGTGTGTGTGTGTGTGAATAGGTGCATGGGCACAGGTGTGAAGGTGCCTGTGTCAGTGAAGACACTGAGTTTCCTTTCATCGTGGACATGATGGCAGTGAGGTTGATGTGTACAGAAGCAAGAGCCTGAGGGCTGAGGTGACCATGAGAAATTGAGTCTCTTTAAAATCCGCAAAGTCCTGGCAAGGCTGTGGTGGAATTGAAGAGCTCGATTAATGCTAATTAAATCTCCTCGAGTAGCAGCAATGCTCTGGCTGGTGTCCGGATTATAGATCTTTGTGACAATATTGCTTCCAACACTAAAGATGCTATTTCCAAAGGAACTTTTCCCAGGATTGAAATTACTGATCCAACGTGAAATAAGACTTTTGTGACTTGTGAAATGTGAATGGTTTTCCCAAAGGGTTGCACCAATGTCCAAGACCACCGGCAAATGTAATGGGTACCAGTTCTGGAACATCTGCTTCAGACACATGACAATTCAGGAGTTAAAAATCTTTTCCAGTTGCTGTTTTAGGTCATGTTTCAGTGATTGACACCCTCATAGCCCTCATTTCTCAGGTAGGAAATATTTTCGCTGAGAAGTTGTCACCTTCATGCAAACTCTCAAGAGAGTAAGTTATGAGAATTAAGATGACAAATTCGGATCTTAGACTCACAGTGATTTGTGACTTTCACCTGTACTTCTCAGACACAATTCAGCCCAGATAGTCTGGAAAGACATGTTTGGAAAGATGGAAATAGCCGGGGTAAAATCTTTATTTTTATAGGCAAAGTAAAGTTGTGCTAATGTCCAAACACAACAGGGCTGTTAATGCTTCTAAAAATGGTCTCCACTTTAGGAAGTGATATAAATTTTTAGACTAAAGGAAATAAGTATTTTCTCATAGTCAAGCTTAATGTCATTAACTAGAAAAGTGAAGAAGGTCATAGATCTTTCTATACTTTATACTGTAGCTTTGCTTACTAAGACTTAGAAATAATAACTTGAACTTAATCACATATTATAGGGTTTTCTTTGCAGGAATTTTCTTTCAGAATGTCATAAATTCTTAAAGAAGAATTATACTCTGAGTAGAACAGCATGCAGCCTGGCACTCAGCAAGTACCTGAGAAATAATTGATGAGTGAATGAATGAACAGATGACAGATGAACCAAATACCAAAACTAAAATCACTTCTGAAGTGGAGGATGCACTTCTCAGTAAGTCACTTTGGTTATGGTATCTCTGGTCCTTAAGGAAGACTTCTGGCTGGACACAGTGGCTCATGCCTGTAATCCCAGCACTTCGGGAGGCCAAGGTGGGTGAATCACTTGAGACCAGGAGTTTGAGACCAGCCTGGCCAACGTGGTGAAACCCTGTCTTTACTAAAAATACAAAAATTAGCCAGGCGTGGTGGTGTGTGCCTGTACTCCCAGCTACTTGGGAAGCTGAGGCAGGAGAATCGCTTGAACGCAGAAGGTGGAGGTTGCAGTGAGCCGAGATCACGCCAATGTACTCCAGCCTGGGTGACAAAGTAAGACCTGTTTCAAAAAAAAAAAAAAAAAAGATTTCTGAGTATATATTGTCTCTTCTCCTCAGTTCCTCAGTTATAACACTGTGCTCTTTCTGGAGCCCAGTTTGATGATCTTAATCTAAATTATGCCAATAACAAGGATTTTTGAGGAAGCCAATTGATAACACAAATGCTTCTATGTGTGCGATGAGATTACATTCTTAAGAAAATATGTAACTTGCTCTATATCCGGAAGCAGATTCCATATTATGAGACTGTTTTTCAGGCCAGTGCTCCTGCCATGTAGCCTCCTTTAGCACAATTCCTCTATGGGATTGCAGATGTGTCACCATTTCTATGCACAAACTAAGTCAATCTGCATGCACTTAAGTTCTCAGTTGTCAAACTAAATCATTTCCTCCTTTTCAGGCATGTTTTCCTCATTTGGATTTAATGTAGATCTTTTCTCACACAAGCATCTGTGGAATGAGCCTCGCCATTGCTATGGAGGGCTGGTTTGAGGAGGAGGAAAGAAAGAATAATGGCTCATCATTAAGTTGCAGTGTGGGTGTTTGGTTGGGAAGAACCAGCTGGCAGAGGAACGGATACTACCTCTGATTCAGAGACATGGGCAGTGACCCCTATGCTCTGGCCAAGAAGGAGCCACATGTCTTTGGTGACTTCTTTGTTTACTCTCAGAGTTTAACTCTGAGGCAGAAATGAATTATTTTGGCAAAGTCTAGATTTGGTTAAACATGGCTAATTCTAATTTTAGAACTGAGCTTGGGCCTTTCTTCTAGTCATTGCTCCAAAGTGGTGCTTACAGGAAAGGAGAGTATTCTTCATGATCAGCTCTGTCTTACACTCAAGTGCAGTCAGGCACAGAGGGGCTGGAGCATCTGCACAAGGCCACAGCTGGAAAGTCCTCTTCATTGCACAACAGGGAGCACAGAGCAAAGTGAGATCATATGTGGGCAAAGGGAAAAAGAGAAGGGAAAACATTCAAAATCTCAATCATCTGAAACCAGATTTCAGTTGAAATATGTAAGCTAGTCAGTGTCAAGCAAAAATGTCAGGCCCTGGAAAGTCAGCCTCTCCTTCACATTTTGTAAATACAGTTTGGGTTCTGATATCTGTGGCTGCTGAATTTCATATTGAGACAAAGTGTAGTAGAGTAAAAGGTCTCCCAAAGCCACTTCTTTCACTTATTCAGTAAAAAGAAATGTACTGAACGCTCTCCTTATGAGGAAGGCACTAAACCAAGTTAGTTATGGCACTCCACTCTGCCAGCTTTCAAACGAACCATCCCAACACCATCACCATAAACAATGTCATCACCAGGACCATCACCATCACCATCATTATCACCATTGTCATAATAACCAATACCATTCCCATAGCCCAACACCCCCTCATCACCATCACCATTCCCATCCTAACACCATCATTATCACCATCACCATCCCCATCTTATGACCCTCATCATAACTACCATCATCTCCAACACCATTCCTTTCCCAACACCATCCCCATCACCAACACTATCATAATCACCACCCCCATTCCAACACTATCACCACCACCACCACCATGCCCATTCCAACACCAACCTCATCATCAAAACCATCATCACCATCACTATCATCAACACCATCACCATCACAATTATCAACACCATCTTTATCCCAACACCACCATCAACACCAATACCATTCTCCTTTGGAACTCCAGGCTTTCTTCACATGTTAGCTCACTGATTTTGGCCCTATAAGGTAGATATTATGGTCCTCATTTGTTTTTGATGGAAATGGAGCCTCAGAATGATGTTACTTGCCTGAGCCACATGCTAATAAATGGCAAAACTGTATCAATTTTCTACTTCCTCAGATTCTCAGTTTCCTGTGGGATGTATTAGGAGACCACACCACATTAATCATGAAGATAAAAATGACCTTCATAGTAATATATTATGTTCATATCAGTGCTTAAATGTTTTGAAGCACCTTTACGTTTATTACATTATTTGACCTCATAGTAATCCCTGTAGAATGACAAGAATGTATTATTATGGTCAAATTTAAAGCATATTTTGTTAAATATTCCATTTCCAAAACAAACTTGCAGTAAATTAAGTATCTGGTAGCACATTTCCAAAATTAATCATGAAAATGTGATAACACAGAAGTTATTCCAGGGCTGTTGGTTAATTCTGGGTCAGTTTCCTCTTGGAAACTGCATCTGAAACGCTAACCTGGAAAGTATCTGTATGTAAAATGGCTAAAGGACTAATTAGCATTGGGATTTTTGCTAAATTGGCAATGACATTTTTTTCCCCACAAAGGATTATACTTGGGATTCCTGAATAACTGATGATTCGATCAATCATTGATTCACCTCCTCCTATGTGCCAAGTGTTGAGCTGAACACTGTAAATACAAGAGGATTAAGACACAGGTCCCAGCCTTGAGAGCTTACCATACTGTGTGAGAGGCAGACCCACAAGGAGAAATGTTCAGTGCAGCAGCCCGGCTGTGATAGCCACATCTGAAGTGCTCCATGGGGACAGAGGAGAGGCCCTGAGCTCACCTATGGGTCTGTCAGCGTGAAGGTGAGAGAGATATCCAGCCTCAGGCATCTGCTGTGCCCAGTTTAGGAGCATAAATGACAAATAGCCCAGTAAAAGGTTGGATGACAGAAGGGATCTGGGCAGGGTGGACAGCACAAAACAACACTGTGGTGGGGAAATAGCTGAGGGTGCGTAGGGGGCTGTGCTGGCGTGAAAAGCAACTTGTGTCAGTTTGCCGCAGACTTTCTTGGTTTTAGCACTGAAAGTCTCACATCCTGGCAATCTCCTTAGTCCTAGGCCAACTGGGATAGATGGTTACCCGAGGTGGCAAGGAATAATATTAAAAAGATAGCCAGGGGCTGCATTATGGAGGGTTCTGTGTGTCAAGTGGAAGTAATTTGGATTTGCGTTATAGGTGACGGGGATCCACCAAAGGGTTTTAGAGACACTGCATGGTCAGGGAGGGACAGGAGAGAGAAGAGACTTCCTGGAGGAAACAGGCAGCCTCATGATAAGTATGGAGGAGAGGGAGCAAGTGAGAGTATCGGAAGGGTTAAATCAATGGCGGCTGAATGAGAGAAGCCTGACTTGGGGAAGTGATTCGGGTTGGAAAGGACAGGTGTGCGGAGAGTTGATTAAACAATGATAGCTTGGTTTTGGATGTGCTGTGTTGAAGGCATCTGTGTGACCTTCATGCGCACAGAAGCACACAGGTTAGCGTCAACAGCCTTCTCACAGGTGCCACTTTCCATTCCTCTTTTAGGTCTGATTTGCCAGAAACTGCAAAGATGTGGAATCTCAGCTGAACTGCATTTCTGGAGAACTCACAGTGAGCCAGGCATTATGTGTAGATGCAGGGAATACAATGCTGAAAAGACCAAGTTTTAAATAGGGTAGGAAACTTTCCAGGTTGGAAAAAATAATCACTAGCATTGAAATCTAATCTTTAAAGCGATATTCTTTCCAAGGGACTTCCTCCAGCTCACAGCTTCTGGAATCCATTTCCTTTTGTGAAGCTCAGATGCTTAGCATGGGCAGGAATTGTACCACTGGGCATAGGGTTGGGCTCTGGGAGGCATGTGGAGGGATGGGCTTTGGCATGGCTGGAGAAGACTTGTGGCTTGTTCTTAACAGAATTCAGCTTGTTCTTTCCAGCTCCTGCTCATGCCGATGTCCCCATCCCACATCACTCCTTCTAGTACCCCATTCTTTCCACTATAGCACTCTTCACATTTTAGAATGCTCTATTTATTTGTATATTTAAATAATTAATATATCTGGCTGCCCTACCAGACTATATACTCCAGAAGTGCATGAAGCATCTATTTTACTCACCACTGTAGCTGGCAAACAGTAAGCATTTCTTGAAATAAGGGATCGCAAGCTTGGTTGCACATTGGAATCAGCTTGAACATTAAAAAAAATCCTGATGTCTGAGTGCTTCCCTTCAGAGTTTTTGATTCAGATGATTGGGGTGTGGTTTGGACATTGTTTTTATGTGTTTGTCTTTAGGTTCTCCAGGTGATTCTACTGTGCAACACATTTTAAGATTGTTAAAACTCATAGTCTGGCCTATCAGATTTATAGAATCAGGGTCTTTGTAGGTAGGGCCTAGGCATCCGCATTTTTACAAATATCCCAGGAAATTCTTATGCAGCCTTGAATTTGAGGCCCATGGGTGCAGAGAGCTATCATCAGTGCGGCCATGGAAGAGACCTCTGTGGGCAGCATGTGGGAAGGGAGGAGGGCGAACATCAGGGAGGCTCTGGGGTTGGGGCAGGGTCTTGTACTTCCACTGTACAATTATCATCACGCTCACAACTCAGCCGCTGCCCTCAGACAGTCTTTTTTTAGTTGATATTCGATGAAATTCTGGCCTCAGTGTTGTTTTAAAAGTCCTGTAACTCTGATGTGCAGCCAGGGCCAAGAACTGCTGCTAGGAGGAGCCAAGCAGAAGAGGTGTGGACAGTCGGGGTCCAGGGTGAGGAGGTGGGTTGTGGGTAAAGTTGGCAGCTAAAAAAAAGTGGAATAACCCAGAGTTTGGAAATTTGGGCTGAACCATCAGTTTCCAGATTAGGAGAGTGTATTAATTTCCTAGAGCTGCCATAACAAGTTATAGCCATGCATTGCTTAACAACAGGGGCATGGTTTGAGACATGTGATGGATGTTAAATGATTTCATTGTTGTGAACATCATAGAGTATCGAGATGGCATAGCCTACTATATACCTGGGTTGTGTGGCATAGCCTATTGCTCCTAGGTTACAAACTCGTACAGCACGTGACTGTACAGGATACTGTAGGCAACTGTAACATGATGGGAAGTGTTTGTGTATCTAAACATGGAAAAAGTACAGTAAAAACCTGGTATTATAATCTTATAGGACCACCATCACATATGTGGTCTGTCATTGACTGTATCACAATCAGGATGACTTAAAACAACAGAAATTTATTATCTCACAGTTCTGGAGGCCACAAATCTCAAGTCAAGGCTCACACAGGGCTGGTTCCTTCGGAAGACCCCGAGGGAGAGTCTGTTCCAGGCCTCTCCTGGCTTCTGGTGGCTGCAGCCAGTGCTTGGCTGGTAGACCCATCCCTACCTCTGTCTTCTTCCCATTCCCTTTCCCTAGCATTTCTCCTCTTTCTCTGTATCTCAAATCTCCCTGTCCTTTTTCTGATAAGGTCACCAGTCACTGGATGTAGGACCCACCCTACATTCAGGGTGAGCTCATCTTGGGATCCTTCAAAACATCCGTGCGCTCTTTTTCCAAATAAGGTCACGATCACAGATTCTGGGAACTAGGACTTGGACAGATCTTTTTGGGGGACAAAATTCAACCCACTACTGAGGGTAATGGACTTCACAGTTCACACCCAACAGTGTGGCTGAGACAGGTGAGAAAGCTCCCGGTAGAAACAGCCCGCTTGGCCGTGCCTGGGGTGAGACCAGCATCTCCTTCTCCTTCATAGACTAGAGTCTATGAAGACACAGCACAAGGGGAGAGTTAATGGTGGAAGGCGGGACAGCAAAACTTTTAGGTTTGAAATCAACAACTCAAGATTTTCACACACACACACACACACACACACACACACACACACACACACGGTTGCTGGAATTCCATGGTTCCCTGCTTCCACTATCCTCGGAGGAGATGGCACAGGAAGCCCACTCTTGCTGCCATCTTAGATTAACCTTTGCCATCACCTTCATCCTTTGGTTAGTTTTCTTCTCAATGAAAAGTGCTTTCTTCACATGGAATAAAAGGGTGTCTTTGGACATCAGTGAACGTCTACACATTTTAAAGTTTTAAAGGAAACTTAAAATACTTGGCAGACAGAAAGGGACTTTTCTTTCCTAAAGTGAAGAGTGGAGGCCAAAGTGCGGGGGTGGGGTGGGGTGGGGAGTGTTTTACTGCAAGGTGTGGCTGGCATTTTTATTCATAGTAAATTTTAAAAGGCATTTCTGGCAAAGCAAATGCTAACACACACTTCTCCAGGTAAGAAATCATCCTGTGGCTCCGCTCTTCCACTTTGTGGTTGAAGAGGGATCTGTGGAATCTTTGCCCACCCAGAATTGCTGTGATGTTATTTATCAAAGGAAATACCTTGAATTTCAGGTACTTGGATGCAAATTAAAGGGCATATTCCGGTTCTCCACCCAATAGATTTATGGTTTTATTTCAATATCAAAATCTAAGTCATGAGTTTCCTTGGATCTCATTCAGTATAGATCGCCATACTGAAAACTGTCAGTATGGAGAAGGTGAATGTTTACAACCATTTCAATAGCTGCTTTAGGAGCTGCTAAGATAAACCAATTCCTATCTTGAGAATAACATCACTACTATAAACTCATGCCAGAGAAACACACCCACACTATAGATCCAATGTTTTAAAACTTCCTAAAAAAAAGAAGTTAAAAATGCATGATAAAATGTAAAAGAACTTGCCCTTGTTATCCAAATACCCTTAGAAACCTATTTTCACATTGCCTTGTAGAAGGTGTGAACTTAAAAAGGTCAAAAGGTAAGTATGTCCTTATTTGGAAAATAAGACATTTGTGTGTGTGTGTGTGTGTGTGTGTGTGTGTGTGTGTGTGTGTGAGAAATATTAGCAGATCCAGAAAAAATATAAAGAAGAAAATAAAAGAGCCAGAAATCTCAGCACCTGGTAAAACGATGTGTTTCGTGGGACATCTGGTCTCTCGGCGTTGTCTGGGTGGAGAAGGAGTCTGTCCCTGCCTGTGTGGATGGGCTTGTGGGCTGGGATGCGATTTCTTTCTGCTCTCAGCATTTTCTCCGAGCCCTGGCATCACGTTTTATTCCCACTCACTAGGATTCAGCACTCACCCAGAGCCATTTCCTGTGAATTCTTGTGGGACCAGATCTTTTTCCTTCCTCTTGTAAAAAATTTTGACCCTTGCAGTAGACTTAACTCTGATTTCCAAATTTAAATGTATGAAACTAATGTTATTTGGGATGAGTGAATACCAAGATGGCTGAAGAGGTGGAAGCAAGATGCAGGCTGAGTAGCAGCAGCCCCTGGAAGCTGAGAAACACTGGCAGTGAATTCTCCCAGGATCTGTGCCCCACCTTGGGAGCGAGTCAGCCACATTTAACTCTTTCAGGTCATAAGGGGGCCATTCACTCTATGATTTCTGCAGGATGTATTTATTCCCTTGAAGCAGCTAAAAAAAAAAAAAAAAAAAAGCCTGGAGGCTGCAGAGAAAAAGAAACCAACCCCCAAACCAAATATGCCAGGGGCTTTCTACATCCTGTGCTCCCACCATTCATCCATAACAAAATTAGTGTAATCATATCTGCAACGGAGAAGGAATCAAATTTGTTCTTCAGTTCTGCTGTTTGGGTAAAGGTTTTCTCAAGGGGACAGGAAAGATGGAGCTTACCCTTTGGGAATTCATTGGAATTTTTCTTGGCAAACTGTATTTTCTAAGATCAGCAGTTAGTTGAAAGGGAAACTGTATAGTGGTCAGAAACGAGGTAATAATTACTCTAAGGAGTTCTGCTTCTACATGGCACATTTCAAATCTTCCATAACAAAACACCCAGAGGTCAGATGTTCCAGAATTGAGTGGTTGCAGGCTCAGGACAGACATCGAGGTCCTTCCTCTCCCTGCCTCGGGGCTCTGCCTCCCTCGGCTGCTGGCTTAGAGCTCCGGCCTATCCCCTAGGGTCACAGAACAGGTGCAGCGGCTGCTCCAACATGACCTTCTCTTGCCATCCTGCCGAGCAGCAGAAAAGCTCCTGCTTCTTCCTGGTCTGTTCTCTCTGACTCACCATCATGATGTAATACACATGATACAAAATCCCTGACTTTAACCATTTTAAAGATACTATTCAATAGCATGTAACACGTTCACAACATTGTTCATCCATCAGTATGCTCTAGTTCCAGGATATTTTCATGACCCCAGGAAGACATCTGTATTCATTAAGCAGTTTTTCCCCATCCTTCCAGCTCCAAGCTCCCAGAAACCACGAGTTTGCCTTCTGTCTTTCTAGATTTGCCATTTCTGGACATTGCATAGAAATGGAATTGTGCAGCATGTGGCTTTCATGTCGTCCTTCTTTCACTCAGCACCATGTCTCCAAGCTCACCCATGGCATGGTACGTACCATTCCGTTTTATGGCAGATATTTCATTGCGTGGATTATCCTGAGAGCAAGAAAGACCTTTCCAGAGCCCCTGGCAGATATCTCTCTCTGTCTCACCAGCCAGACTTGAATCTGGAGGTTATGTTTCATCTAAAAACCAGTGGGGCAATGGGATGACTGGGGGTGCTCTTTGACCCTCCTGTGTGGGGAAATGTCTCTTCCCTGGGCTCACAGTAGTCTGGAGGAAGCTCCCCGAATGACATGGGACTCTGCCATCAAGTGTGGCGTGGGGAGTGGATTCGGGCTGGCCATCCACAGTGCTGCTGCAGCACCTGCCTCCTAAGTTCATGGCCCTCTAGAGCTACAGTAACTGCAATGAAGTGTGTTGTTAAAATGGAAATTTCACAGGGGTTCCAATATGACAGATACCATTTACTAAACAACCTTTGTATTAGGCCATTCTTATATTGCTATAAAGAAATACCTGAGACAAAGTAATTTATAAAGAAAAGGGGTTTAATTGGCTCACGGTTCTGCAGGCTGTACAAGGATGGAGCTGACGTAGCTTCTTTTGGGAGGCA
>PVKP010017290.1:0-14469 GCA_004027715.1 Plecturocebus donacophilus
CTCCACGGAAACACCATCTGCACATCATAAAGCTGCTTGGTGGCTCCCAGGGGCTGCCTCCAGCTGTGGCTGGGTTGCCTGGGAAAAGAGAGGAAGGTACCAAGCAGCCAGGAGGGGGAGGCCAGGGGGAAAATAAGGATGGCCAAGAGGGGAGAGCCGAGCTGGCATGCTGCCACCTGGCACCCTATGCACTGGGGAAGTTAACATCACCTGGTTTGTCTCCCTATAGCTGCCTGGGAACCCAGTGGGTTGTGCCTGTCCCTGGAGGTGACTTGGTGATGGGGGTAGAATACAGGGCTGTTTACGCCCTCAGTGGCCATGCCTCAGTTTCCATATCTGTACATTGGGGGTAATAATAATCTCATCCATATGGTGAGTTTGCTGTGTGAATTAAAAGTAATACAAGTATTGAGCTTAAGATCTGTGTACATAACATCTGCAATGTGCATCCCACACCTGGTTTAAAGTAAGTCTTCAGTCACCATTGTCATCATCCTGCCTCCCAGATGCGGTCCTGCAGCTCTGGGAGCAGGCATCTGTGATGGAAGGAGCTGTCCAGGATATTTCACTGGCTGTCCTATCCAGGGCCCCACCTTCAACACCAAGTCCAAAGCTGATTGGACAAAGGTTGGGGCCTGGCCCAAGAAAACTCATCTATTGGCAGTTGAGCAGAGCCTATCAGATTATCTGTGGAGAACTTGAGCTGGAGTTGGGTTTTGCCTACCTTGGGCCATGTTGAGGCAGAGGAAGGAGGCAGAGAGGAAGAGAAAGAACAGAGATGTGAGAACAGCAGAGATAAGGGAGATACAAGGTTCCTGAGAGGTGGAAAGAGATGACAGAGGGGAGAAGGCCTCTGGTCCTTTCTTTTGGGTTTCCAAGTGAGTTCCCAGTAGTCAAGCCTGTACCAATAATCTTGAACCTATGATGTGTGCCAAGAAGTACAAACACAAATATGCACATACCACACACACCCCCACACCCCATCACACCAACATACTCACACCCCTTTTAACTTTTTCTTTACAAGTCCCTACCCACATGCAAACCACTTCCTAAATGGTGAATCCCAGAAGACCAATTTTGTTGAGTGAGGCTGAGAAGCTGAGAGAAACCTCCGAATAGTTCTGGAAAATACCATTTTTGGAGAAAGTGGAGAGAAGAGAAGAGATGGCTGTAGGAGAAAAACACAGGTGCACAGAAAGAGCTCATAGAGAAGCCTGTAAAGTATCCGAATTGTGAAGCCTGGTCCTTGTAGCAGAACATCATCAAATCGTATCACCTGCCATCTCCCGGTTCTGCTCTCCCCCACGTTGGCTCCATCCTTTGCCCCTCCAGCTGGCAAGACAGCTGCTGGCCTCTACAGTGGCTGGCCTCTACAGCGGCATCATCCCTCAACCACAGACAATAGCAGGTGCTCCAGTGTCTTGGTTTGGGCTCCCTCAGAAGCAGACCCTTAGTAAGAATTTTAGGACAAACGGTTTCCTTGGGAAGTGATCACAGGAAGTACTGGTAAGGAAATGGGGAAGAGAGCCAGCATGGGGAAGGAAGCCAATACAAAGTATGTCACCATGCAGTTATCTCTGTGAGCACCCAGAGCCTAAGCCCACTGGGGAACTGTGAGGGCCAGGGTAGAACACGCATCTCACAGAGAAATGGGGTATTTATCCACCAGTTCCCATCAGCCATTAACCAAGGGCTGCCACAAAGCTGGGACTAAAACTTCTCAAATTTTGCACCCTAAGCATCTCACTTGCCTCCTCTAGCTACCCTGGCAACTCCTTGGTGGCCATAGCCCCATGACTTCCAGCCCCTAAGGCACACACGGACAGAGTGGGCTCTAGCCACCTGGGAGAGTACTCAAGCAGAGACCCAAAGACGGGCAATTGGAGGTTCAGCCCGTGTGCATGGAAATGGCAAATGCCAAGAGGCTACGCATGGGGCCCAGTCAGGGACTGCTATATTCTGCAAAAATATCATATTATCTCAAAGGTTCCGATTGGGTTATATGCTCATCTCTGGACCAATCACTGAGGCCAGAAGGATGTGACATGCTAATTGAGTCAGCCTTAGAGTGGTGGAGGGGGCAGGGAAAATAAGGGGGCAGTGGGTGTGTTCCCTGTGTAGCTCATAGTAATGAATGAGTGTGGACCATAGCAACTCTCGAAATAAGATGAGCAGACATCCATTGGGTGGCCGGAAAAACAAGGCACACAAATGATCACGCCTCAGCCCCAAGTTGCCATTAATCGAAAGGTGAGAGGGTTGGGTTTGGCTTGTCCAAAGCCCTTCCAGCAAAAGCCTTTAGTCACTTTAAGCTTTGGTTTAAAGCATTAGTTGAAACTGACCTGTGCCAGACATTGTGTCAGGCTCTGAGGGGACACAGATAAAAAGGTCTCATTTCTGTTCTCTGGAAACACAGGCAAGGGTGGTAGTGGAGATGGAAAAGACAGTGACTGCTGTTTCAACGATCATTTCAGCAGATCTGTTCATGAGATGCCACTGATCACGACACATACAATTATTTCATGAGCCACCAAGGAAAAAGAAAAGTTGCCAAGTAAATTATGTCACACTTTGGATAATAAGATTTATCCCAATTTTAGAGATATGAAATGTAAAAAAGATGAGTTTTAGAACTGTTATGGTCATATTTTACAGTTTATAAAGGATGCTTTTATAGACACTATCCCATTAAATACTCACTACAAACCTGCTGGGGATATCATTGCCCTTTTCCATTCCGTGAAACTGCATTCAGAGAGGTCAGGTGACTTTCCCAAGGTGACTAAGCTACTAAATGGTCAAAGTGGGACTCAAGCCCAGGTCTGCCTGGTTGCAGAACCAGGAGACTACCATGTCTCCCTAGCACTTTTGTGACTCCTGGCCCATCTTTTTACCAAAAGGGACCTCACCCATCTTTGTTTGCCTCCCACTTCAAAACAAGGAGCCCAACCAGCTCCACCTCCCTCTGCTCCCACCCATTCATACGCCCAGGCCTGAGATTTCTGTTCCCAGGAGGTTTCTTCCCTTCCAGGCAAAACAATCTTCCTTGGTGACCACAGGCAGACAGTATGGTCACCCATTCATTCCCAACTCCCCTCAAGCTACCGCCATGGTGAGCACTACTCAAACCTGGGTCCTTACCAAGGATTCTATTTTGAAGAAGTTAAGCCCTTGCCCCTCAGAATGCCTTAAGTTAGACCTGTTTGATAATAATTTTTATGATAGTTTTCTCATGTATATGTCCCCTCATGAACACAAGGGTTCACACTTTGTTTAATGCTTAATGCTCTGAGTTGCTACCTTGAAATTCTTAACAATTTTGAACAAAGGCCCCTACATTTTCATTTTGCACCCGGCCCTACAAATTATGAAGCTGGCCTTGATGAGAATGGGCCCGCCACACTTAAAAGTATCTGAGCAAGACGTTAGCCTTGTTGCCCCATTCCAGGATCTTCTGAGGTCAGGAACTGTGTCCTGGTCACCTCTGTATGCTCTGGGAACAGGTGTGCTCAGTTCCCTAAACAGAGGGACTCCTCAGTAGGTATTGAATGAATTTGTGTGTGTATGTGTGTGTCCATGCACACACAAGTCAGTCTATATTCTTTCAGTTGTAAGGGACAGAAATCCAATTCAAAGGGCACAAAACTTAAAGGGGGAATTTATTCACCCCCTGGATTGAAAAGTGTAAGAGGCTGATGAACTTCAGGCTCAGCTGGATCCAGGGACTCAAGCAGTGTCACCAGGCTACTAGCTCTTAGCTCTGCTTTCTCCACCATTAGTGTTATTCTCAGGCAGTGCCTCCTCTCAAGTCCCAAAAGCACCAGGCTGACATACCACTAGCTCAGCAAGCTTTTTATGGAAAGGTACCACCAAAGCCAAGCCTCAGTCCCATGCCCCGCCTTCTGTATCAATCACAAAGCCAGGGGCAATGATATTCTCACTGGCCAGATTCCAGTCACAGGTCCAACTCTGAACCAATCATTGGCCCTGGTGGCTGTGATACTCCCACTGGCAAGCCTGGGTCACATGCTCACCCCTGAACCAATCATCACTGGCCCTGGCAGCTGTGATACTCTCATTGACAGGCTTGGGTCACATGCTCACCCCTGAACCAATCATCACTGGCCCTGGCAGCTGTGATACTCTCATTAGCAGGCTTGGGTCACATGCTCACCCCTGAACCAATCATCACTGGCCCTAGCAGCTGTGATACTCTCATTGGCAGGCCTGGGTCACATGCTCACCCCTGAACCAATCATCACTGGCCCTGGCAGCTGTGATACTCCCATTGGCAGGCTTGGGTCATGTGGGGAAAGGAGGCTCTCAAAATGGAAGTCAGGATTCTGTGGTTAGAGGAAGTGGTTATTTGGTGCTAGATGGGCAAAAATAACCAGTAACATCAAGGCTTCTCTCTGCCTATCTCCCAAGCTTGTCCCTTAGTTCTGGGAAGCCTGAGAACCTTGCTCACCCAGAAGAGCAGCCTTGGAAACCTAGCAAAAATGGAAGGCCTGGGAAATACCAAGGGTCCAAGCAACCAAAAGGTCCACAGTGGATGGATCAGCAGGACCACGGCAGATCAGACAGGTGCCAGAGGCAGGCGGCCACTCTGCATAGTTACCACCAGAGGGCAGCTGACCTGGAGGCAGGGTAAACAGAAGAAGTCAAGTAGCCTCGAGGGACCTCTGTCCCCTGCCAGATAATAACACTGACTGCTAACCCTTATTGTGTCTGGCCCTGTCCTAAGCATTTTTATGCATCAACTCAATGAATTATCACCAGTGAGATTGGTACATTTATAACCCTCATTTTACAGATGAGGAAACCAAGGCTTTGAAATAATGAGGCCAAGATCATACAGCACAAAGGGGGCAAGATGCATATCTATTTCAGCAAACCCTGAGCCTCCTGAGGTTAGGGGCTGTGTCTTGTTCTTATCTGAAGTCCCTACAGACCCTAATAATCACTATGTGCTTAACGGATATCCGGTGACGTAAAAGAATGGGGGGCTGTCACTGTGTTCATGCTCCCCACCTTCCCCATCTCAGGAGGAACTCACCGGGCTCAGCTTAGGCAATATCCCTTCCAGGTGTGCTGACCCTGGAAGACCTTAGGCAATACCCCTTCCAGGCATGCTGACCTTGGAAGATGATTCTTACACTTTGCCTTTGCTCAGTTGTAATGGACTCTCAGGCACTACAGTACACACATCAGTAGAAGAGAGAGTTTGAGATTTTGCAGTCTTGACAACTCCAAAGTCTCATTGTGTAGGTCAGCTGTTTTTGTTTGAGGCAGAGTCTTGCTTTGTTGCCCAGGCTGGAGTGCAGTGGCATGATCTCAGCTTGCTGCAACCTCCGCCTCTGGGGTTCAAGCAATTCTCGTGCCTCAGCCTCCCAAGAAGCTGGGATTACAGGCATGTACCAACACGCCTGGCTAATTTTTGTATTCTTAATACAGTCAGGGTTTCCCCATGTTGTCCAGGCTGGTCTCCAACTCTCGCCCTCCAGCAATCCACCAACGTAGGCCTCCCAAAGTGCTGGTATTACAAGTGTGAGCCACCACACATGGCCTGTAGTCACTATTTATGCCTCTCCCAGAAGTAGCTGTCTGTGCAGTTGGGGGGAAGAGGAAGAACACATTTAATGTGAATTCATGTATAAACCTCCACTAGGCTCCCATGGTGGGCCAAATATCATGCTGAGTGCTGTGAGGGGGACGGAGGGAGGCATGACAAAACTTCCCTCTCCAATCCCCTCCTGGGAGGAGAAATAAGTCACTACCAGAAGGAAGAACACAGAAGGAAGTCCTGCCCTCCACAAGGGAGGACTTCTAATCGTTTGGGCAACAAAAATGTATTAGGTACATGCCACGGGCCAGTGAACAGAACAGAATAGACTCAGTTCTTGCCCTCAGGAAGTTCTCAGTTTAACGGGAAGGCAGAAAATAGACAAATAAATGTGGAATTGTAAACGTGATATGTTTTACCAGAAACAGGAAAAGCACAGAGTGCTACAAAGGAAACTAAAAGGGGGTCAGGCGCGGTGGCTCACACCTGTAATCACAGCATTTTGGGAGGCCAAGGCAGGTGGATCAACTGAGGTCAGGAGTTCGAGACCAGCCTGGCCAACATGGGGGAAGCCCCATGTCTACTGAAAATACGAAAAATTATCCAGGCTGGTGGCGGGTGCCTGTAATCCCAGCTACTTGGGAGGCTGAGGCAGGAGAATTGCTTGAACCCAGAAGAGGGAGATTGCAGTGAGCCAAGACCTCGCCACTGCACTCCAGCATGGGCGACAAGAGCAAAACTCCATCTCAAAAAGAAAAAAAAGAATAAATTAAGAGAGAAACTAAAAGGGGGCGTGTTGGAGCAGGTTAGGGTTGCCTTTCTGAGGTGGTGAGAGATTAAAAGAGGCCAGCCATATGAAGAGTGTGGGAACAGCATTCCAGAATGAGGGAATAGCTCGCGTAAAAGCCCTGTATAGCAGGAGAGTGTGGCATGTACAAAGGACTAAGATTAGGCAAGTCATGTCTGGAGCTTAGTGAGTAGAAGTAGGTAGTGGCAGAAATCGGGGTCAGAGAGAAGAGCACGAGTTCAGGTCACACTGAGCCTTGCAGGCTGAGGAGAAAAGCCTGGGCTTGATCTAAGTGAGATCAGAGACCCCAGAGGGTTATGAACAGGATGACAATGTGGCCTAATCCAATTTATAATCTATCTTTTTGTTTTTATTTTTATTTTTGTAACATGCACCACCACCCACAGAAGAATCCATGTGTTCTGTTTTGAGCAGAGATGAGTTCTCACTGTGTTGCCCAGGCTGGCCTCTAACTCCTGGTCCTTCTACCTCAGTCTCCCAGAGTGCTGGGATTACAGGCAGGAGCCCTTGTCCCTGGCCCCAAGATCCAGGTATTTCAAAGTCACTCTGGCTGCGGTGGGGAAAGAGGATTTATAGTGGAGCAGAGTGGAAGCTGGGAAGCATGGCAGCTCTTGCTGAGTCAATAGCTAGGGCTCACAGATGAGGGGCTATTCCTTCCTCATAGGGGCCTCTGGGAAGGCTTTCAGAATCACAATTTACCCCAGGTGAAAGAGGTACAGGCAGGCAGGAAGGAGAAGGCTGCATTCACCGCTCCTAGCATTTTTCTCCTAAATAAAGAGGATAAAAAAGTTTTTCCTTTTTCTGCCTCAGAAACTAGAAAGAGATGCCCATTCATCAGTGACTTCCGAAATGCCTGTGTGTAGAGTTAAACAACAAGAACAACAGACCATGAGCAGTTTAGAGCACAGATAATTCAGTGACGTTGTAAAATCTGGCATAAATAGATCTGTCTGAGCCTCACAACTTTTCTGCCGAGGCTGACAATGTCCGCAACTCCAAGTCGGGTCCCCTACTGGCTCTGGAACACAAGATCACCGTAGAGAGAGGAGGAGAAAACGCCCCCCAACACCACTTGCATTTCCCCCAGCAAACGGGCAGGTTTGCCTCTCTAAGGAGCAGGCCAAGCATCAGCCAAGCCAACCAGAATTGGATTCGCAGAAAAGAACCTCTCTGCCAGCTCTTTATCAGTGACCAGCCTCATGGGGGACAAGTGTGAACGTTTTGTGAAGCGTGTTTTGTTTGTTAGCAGCAAGATGCCTCGGGGATCCATCAGCACCGAGTAATAGGGCTCCGAGTAACAGGTGACAGTGCTTGGCATTCACTTCCTCCTCTCATTGTGCCCTCACAACCTGCTCAGGCTCAAGACAGGTAGAGAAACTGAGTTTAGAAATGGTTGTTTTGTTTTTGTTTTTTAATGCTTTGTTACTTTGGGTACAGCTTCCATTCTGCAATCTTCTGGTCACAGTACTCCAATTTTTCTTAGGGATCCCAACTTAGCCCACGTGGTTTAGGTAGCACCCGTCTCCCACCTGAGCTCCTGGGGTAGAAGACCCATGGTCTATCTAGGTTTCACTTGTCCCTGAATTCTGCCACCACCGTGACCACCCTCCACCCACATTCCACCAGTTCATGGTCATAGGCTTTAGGTGGGTACATGATCTAAACTAGTCCAATCACATAACCCTGACTTTGGCTAGGCCACTGGGGAAAGGCATATTCCCTTTTTTTCTGGACGGGGATCTATGAGGATGTCATCTGGGAGCTTCTAGAGGCCAGTGAAGCCTGTCTGAGAATGAGACCAGTGCAGAAAGAAGTAGAACAGAGAGAGAAAAAGCCTGACTCTTGGGACATCATTTGAGCACCTGGATATAGCCACACCTGAAGCATAACCTCATTAGGGGTAGGTTTCTGACTGTCACAGGGAGGCCAAGCAATGGCAAGGATGAGAACTAGGCACTGTGGGCTCCAGTTCAGTGCTCTTCCAGATGACTTTATCCAGCCACACAACAAACTCAGCTAATCTGTCTGTGGCTTTATGGTCTGCCAAAAGATGGGTATTTCAAAAATAAAAACATCTGATCATTACAATGTTTTGTCTAATTGAATCATAGAGCTATGGAAGGGCTCCTGGAAGTCCTATCACTGAGTGGTTTTCAAAGATTTTTAGCAACTTCTTGTTTCAAATGAAGTTTGAAGCAGAACACCTATGTATGAGAAGTAAAAGCAGTAGCTTGTTAGTGCAAATGTGTTTTATCTTTTAGGTTAGAAGTTCTTGACATTTGGCTAGGGGCGGTGGCTCATGCCTGTAATCCCAGCACTTCAGGAGGCCAAAGCAGATGGATTGCCTTAGGTCAGGAGTTCAAGACAAGCCTGGCCAGCATGGCAAAATCCTGTCTCTACTAAAAATACAAAAATTAGCTGGGTATGGTGGTGCATGCCTGTAACCCCAGCTACTCAGGAGGCTGAGGCAGGAGAATCACTTGAACCTGGGAGGCAGAGATTGCCGTGAGCTGAGATCGTGCCACTGCACTCCAGCCTGGGAGACAGAGCGAGACTTCGTCTCAAAAAAAAAAAAAGTTCTTAACATTTACTTTTTATAATCAATGAAGACCCAAATTTCAATGTGTTATTTATTTCCAATGTATCGAATTTTATTATATAATATATTTTCATGCATGGGAGATTTTAAATCACTTTTTAAAAATTATTTATAATTGATACATAATTATACATATTTATGAGATATAGAGTGACATTGATACATATATACAACATGTAATGATCTAATCAGAGTAATTAGCATATCCATCACCTCACACATTTATTATTTTTTTGTATTGGAAACATTCAAAATCCTCTTTTCTAGCTATTTGAAATGTATAATAAATTATTATTATATAGTCACCCTACAGTGCTAAAGAACACTAAAATGTATTCCTCCTGCCTAGCTAAATATCCACCAATAGATGAATGTATAAAGCAAGTCCACAGTGGAATACTACTCAGCCTTAAAAAAGAAGGAAATCCTGTTGTTTGCAACAACATGGATGACCTGGAGGACACAATGTTAAGTGAAATAGGCCAGGCACGGAAAGAGAAATACTGCCAGACTAAAGGCTAAATCCTTTCTCCTCACTCATATGTGGAAGCTAAATGGATTGATCTCATGGAAGTAGAGGGTAGGCTAGAGCAGGAAATAGAGGAATAAGTAGAGGCTGGGAAGAATAGGGAGGGCAGATGGAGATTGGTTAACACACATCTATGCCAAGAGGAAGAGAGAGGAGCTAAGCAACGTCCTGGCCGCCATGAGGAAATTGGCTGCCAGGAAGGACTGAGCTCGCTGCCCTCTGCCCAAAATAAAAGCTTCACAGGAAAAAAAATACACACACACACACACACACAGTTAAGGAACACGAAATTATGGCTAGCTAGAAGGAGTAAGTTCTAGCATTCTATCACTGTTATTTTTTAATAGTTAGAAATACTTTTTAAATAACTGGGGTAAATGCCAGGTGCAGTGGCGCATGCCTGTAGTCCCAGCTACTTGGGAGGTTGAGGCAGCAGGATCGCTTGAGCCCAGGACCTCAAGGCTGTCCTGTTCTATGATCGCCCCTGTGAAGAGCCACTGTGCTCCAGCCTGGGTAACATAGCAAGACCCCATCTCTAAAATGAATGAATAAATAAAGTAAACAAAAAGGTCCCTCAGATCTTTTTCATCTTTCTGTGGGATTGCTAGTTAAAAAAAGAAAGAAAGAAAGAAAAAGGAACTTTTAGTTTGTCTGGCTTTGTCAAAGGTCTTCTTTTGATGTCTAGTTGTTCTAACTTCAGAAATTTTCCCTTTTTCTTGTTCAAGAAAATTAAGTCGAAGTATAAGCTAATGTTCCAGAATCGTACTTCTCAGATTTTAATACATATATACGAATCACCCAGGGATCTTGTTTAAAATGTGAATTTCAATTCTACAGTCCTGAGGTGGGAGCTGAGACTCTGCTTCCCTACCAAGCTCCCAGGCCCTGCCAATGCAGCCGTCCCCAGACCACGCTTTGAGTAGCCAGACTCAATAAAGGGGTATCATGAATATATCCCCTGAGGCAGGGAGAAGAGAATCACCCCCGAACTCTAATTAAAAAAAAAACACTGGAAAATATCTGGAATGACATACACCAAAATGTTACAGAAAGTGGTGAGATGATGAGCAATTTGAAATGTCTTCCTGACACCTATCTGCAGTTTCAAATTTGACTATAATGAACATGAATTACTTAGGCAATAAGTAAGTTTAAAACTAAATAACTGAATTTAAAAAACCTAAACTATGCGCATATTTTTTAAAACAAAGTCTATCAGACGCTGAAAGAGAATCAGAAGCGCTTCCCTAGAACCAACAGCTTGAAAGGAGCCAGTTGAGTCCTCTTTCTCTTTGTCTTTTCACCTTTTTGTTTGTTTGTTTTTGAGGCAAGGTCTCGCTGTGTTGTCCAGGCTGGAGTGCAATGGTACAATCATAGCTCACTGCAGCCTTGACCTCTTGGGCTGAAGTGATCCTCTTGCCTCAGCTTCCCGAGTAGCTGGGACCACAGGCATGTGCCACTACACCAGGCTAATTTTTAATTTTTTGTAGAAATGAGGTCCTGCTATGTTGCCCAGGCTGGTCTCCAGCAATCCTCCCACTTTAGCCTCTCAAAGTGCTGGAATCACAGGCGTGAGTCAGTGCATCTGACTGAGTCCCCTTTCTGCAGCCCGGTTTAGATGGAGATAGGGGAGTGACATGTCCAGGTTTCACAGCCAGTTTTTGGCAGAGCCAGGACTACGAAATTAGAGATCTGGGTGACACAGCACAAGCCCACAGCCACAGTCTGATAAGAGTTTATCAAACACACAGCGACTTTCTATGAAGGGAATTTGATCCTGGGCCCTGTCGGCAGGGCAGTGCTCCAAGGAATCATGATGGACCAGGAGCCTGGGCCTGCAGGATCATTTCTGAGCTGCTGACGGTCTGTCCCCAGCCTGGGGCTCTGGAAAATCCCCAGCTTTCTCCAACGAGAGCATTTCATCTGGTTTATCCCATTTTACAGCGAAAGTCCACGCCGCACAGCCTGGCATTCAAGGCTTCAGTGTTCCCCTCTGTATCTCTGTCTCATGGCGCCTCCCACTCTCCAGCATCGCCTTGGTGGTCTTGCATGCACAAGTCTACTTGCCTGATCCACCCTTCCCCAGCCCTTCCAGGGCTTAGAGGCCCCGTGCAGCCTGGCCCAGCTCTCCTTCCTCTGCACACCCTCAGCCTGCTGCCACCCTCACCTGGCTCTGCTGGGTATCCCGCTTTCCTGCTCCTCCTCCTGCCTCCCTCCCCTCTTCAGTCTCCTCTGCTGCTTCCTCGTCCTTTATTCGTCTGTTAGATATTTATTGAAGATCTTCAAGGCTCCATCTTCTCTGATCACTCTACTCTTTCCTTCTGGGTGCTCTCATTCACTCCTGAGGTTCCAAAGACATCTCTATGCCCAAAAATCTGTGTTCAAATCTCACCTCCCTGCCAAGCTCCAGACACATGCATTCATCTTCCTACTTGGCTTCTCCTCTTGGGTTATTCACAGGCATCCCTAACTCCTCCTAAGTTCTTCCTCCTAAATAACTCAAATTATCCCATTGCACCATCCCCACATCCCCATGCTAGGCCAAGCCACCCCCATCTCCCCTTTGAAGACCACATCGCTTCTAAGCTGGTCTCTCTGCCTGGTCTCCTAAATCCATTCCAATTCTTCCTCCATTCAGAAGCCAAAGTGCTCTTCTTAACTTGCCAATCTGGCCATGCGCCCACTTCCACTGCCTTCACGGGCAACCCAAATAAAATCAAGCATCTCTGCCATGCCTTGAAAGGCTCTGCCCAGCCCAGCCTTTCTTCCAGACACGGTCCCCATCATCTCTCTTGCTCCAAACCTGGTCTTCTCTCCTCCCTGACTGTACCCAACTTTCCCTTGCCTTTGTGAATTCTGACCTGTCTGGCTGTTTAGTGGGTGCAGCTGATGCCCCCTCCGCTCACCTCTCCTGGAGGGGCATTCACCAACAGCTGGGAGTGTTGTCCATTCAGGGAAGGCAGCCACACACCTCCCTCAGAGAATTGCCTTGGGACAAACTAGAGTCACCTCTGCAACAGGTGACAATCAGGCAGACCTGTAGCTCAACATGAGCTACAAAAGGCCGGCCACCTCCCGGGAAGATGGGACTATTCCGTGGACAGTTGATGTTCCCCATACCCCCTCACCCTGCCACCACTGTGGAAGGGGGCACAAGCCAAAACTACCTCCCTCTCTGCTTCTCCCCGCCGCCCCATCCTGCTTCTCTCCCTGCCTTGCAGGTCCTTCCCGATCACCACCCCAACAGATCCCCACCTCAGGTTCCACTTGTAGGGCACCCAACCAAGACGTATCCTCCAGGTCATGCCTGACTGAGCCCCCAGAGCACTATCCAGTCAGCACTCTGCTGTTTTCCTTCCTAACAGTTAGCATGGCCGTGATTAAATACACCAATACTGTGTTATCCAACATGCATCACACTGTACACTCCACAAGGGCAGGCCACGTCTATTTTACTTCCACCGTGTTCCTAGCACCCCCTAGCACATAGTAGGCACACAAAATTACAAACTGAAAGAAGGAAGGAAGGTCCTGGTGTGGCCTCTTTCTTATTTGATCGAGGGCTCTGAGTCTAAATGGCTTTGGGGGTTGGCAGCCCTGAGTGCCATGGCTTGGGCTCGCTGCCCTCCAGCAAGCAGCTCTGAGCCCATGTGGGCAGAGGCTGTGTGGCATGCCCGTGTGGATAGCCTTGCACCACCTCTCTCTTCTCCGCACTCAGAGGCAGCAGCTGGAGCTGCTCCGCCGGTGACCGTGAGCAACCCTGGAAGCTGCACTGTCCACAGCCTGTCACAGCAAATCCATCCAGGCCACTGCCTCCCAGCAGAGCTGCCTGCCGAACCAGCCTCAGCCTCTTGGGCCTCTCCCAGCAGCGCTCACAGGCTGGCACCAGGAAGGCCCAGGCTTGCTTTTGCTGCCAAATGGGGCACCTGCTGCAGCTGCTGGGGGCCTGCACTCAGGGAATGCCATCTCCCACCCCACCGGGACAGAGGGCAGGAATCCCCTGGGAGTATCCAGTAGAACCGGCCCTTTCCCTCCTGCCATCTGCCCCTTTACACTTGAGAAGGCCTGTGCTGTGCCAGGAGTGTCTCACTCCCTGCTTTTGCTAACCCTCATGCCAACCACATAGGCTGCCCAGAGCTGGCTCTGCCCATTCCTCAGAGGAGAAAACTGAGGTTCAGACAAAGGAAGGCAGGAGAAGAAGTGAGTAGCCCAAGACTCTCTGTCTTGGGAGTTCCCCATCCTGCCTGAGTGCAGCATAAGGGGGCCTTGAGGAGCACGGCCAAGCAGAGGCAAGGGGCTCCGAAGCCCCCAATGTTCAAAGCTTTGAGTCTCTCCAGATCATAGGTCAGCACCCAGTGGTGCTTTTTCATTTGTTGGCTCTAGGGGGATCATTGTAAAGGGTCCCCAGTGGGTGTCCCAGAACCAAGGCCACTGAGTTTCACCCAGCCCTCATCCCATCCAACCAACAGAGGTCACAGTCTACCTCGGGGTCTGGTGGCCAGGACATCGGCTGGTCCCAGAGCGCCCTCTCCACTGGAGCACCAAAGCCTGCAGGCACCCTGGGCAACAACTCCTCGGCAGAGAGGCCGGGCTGGAGAGGGGCCACCTCCAAGTTGAGCTGGGCAGAGATTTCCTGGGCACGCCACACCCCCCAGTGGCCGGCCTTTCTCGGTGCCTTCTCCTCCACAGACTCTCCCAGAGGCCTCCAGTCACCTTGTGTCTCCACCAGCAAGAGGAGGAAGGAGGCAGAGAAGTACGATCACAACACAGTAATCATGATGCATTCATTTGTCCAACAAATACTTCTCCAGGGCCTGTGCTGAGCCCAGCTCTGTGCTAAGTGCAGTGGACACAGCCATGAGTGAGGCAGACGTAGTCCCTAACCTTGGGGACCTGGGAGGCCAGTGGACAGATGGCAGACATGCACACGGATAGGGAACAGATATGATGTTGGATGCTGTAGGCGC